>JARJUA010000009.1:0-148996 GCA_030787035.1 Aschersonia sp. MBC 877 | reverse complement strand
GGCTACGCTAGGGTGGGAGCAATATCTGAGTGCTATTGGAGGTGGAGAGATGAACTCGAGACCTTTTTGCGTGTGTGAAGTCCCTTGTTCGTCTGCTTTGCCATTCTTGAATCATATACTGAAATCGGGAATTGGTCGAGGTAAATAGACGCAGCCCGCCTTCGCCGACGTCGGAGCTGGACTTTGGTGGGGTCTTTTTCCTGGGCGGCGGAGAAAACACCAAGGTTCGTTTCACTTATCACGTATATGATCAAGACTGTAGCGCATGCATATGTTGCATCGATGAGCTGTTCAAAGAAGAAGGTGAACACAAAATGGACAGTTTGGACACAAGATGCTTTGAGCTGACGCTCTACCTTGGGCGTCACGATGTCGCGGACTGCAATCGACACTCCAGCTTCGGCAGAGTGCGCGTGTCATGGCTCCCTTGTGGCATTGCTTCGTCCACGAGCACGTACAAATGCATTCGTGCGTTGTTCAAAGCCCACCGAATCACATCAGCAGCCTCCAGGCACCCAGCATCAGCGCCGCAAATCCAGTGCAAACGCCCATGAGCCACTGCAAAGTCTGGAACTTGACCTGCTCCAGTTTCTCCCTCAGCGCCGCCACCTCCTGCTCAATCTTGGTTTCCGTCTCTTTGATCTTGAGCTCCTGCCCAACTGCCTCCTCGCGAATACGGCCCTTCTCCAAGTTCAGGTCCAGCCGGACGCTGGCCTGCGTCCGCGTAATCTCGTCCCGCAACCGACTGCTCAGCTTGGCAATGTCGTTATTGAGGCGCTCGTGTGCGCTCCTCGTCGTGTTGGACTCGGTGCTGTCCGCTGAGAGGAGCTCGGAGCGGAGCTTGGCGAAGTCAACTTTCTGCGTGTACGTAGCTTTGGCGGCGTCTTCGCGGAGGACCATGGTGCGCGTCAGGTTTTGAATACTGCCACCAGAAATTGATATTAGAGACCTTGGGTTCGGAAGCGACGCGTTGCCATGTGACTGACCTTTCCTCGATGACGTCGTTGAGGACTTTCATCATGGCGACTGACTGTTCTTCCGTAAAGCCCTCGCCCTGCAGACGCTGCACAAATTTTAGTGTGTCGAAATGGTGATCACGGTTGGCTCGGCGTGTTGTATGGAACGCTCGAGATAACACCGGGCTGATGCTGAATGGTGACGGGCGTCGAGATGCTCCATTGTCCTGACGCGGATGCTTCCTGCCTATGAAAGAGCTTTGCCACCGGTGACCCGGAGGTAAAAAGTCCAGCTGGCTGGGTGCGCGGCGAGCCGGCAAGGCCACTGCCCAGCTCAGCCGCGGCAGCAAATACCGTGGCAGGATATCGACGACCGTCATGGTGTGCAAATTGACGTCCCTTGCCTCGTCCAAGGTGATGGTGACTCTGTGGGCGGGAGATTTCTATCAAATGGAGATGCCCCCCCCCCCCCCGGGAAGAAGCTGGAGCTGCTTTGATTGGTTGGAAGGGGTTAGTTACACGGGCGTGTCTTGTGGCACTTTTGGGCTACCCTGGACCAGAATACTGGGAATAAGCGCAATACAATTTGCATCCTTTGTATTGTTCAATTACATTTGACATCATCCGACACGGTTTGGTTCTCTTCTAAAAAGATGACAGCACAATACATTATACGGACTGGCTTTTGTCGTATTCTAGATTTCACTTAACGCGCACATGACGCGTGGAGCCGGACCGTGGGGTGGCTGGCTGTGTCTATACGAAAACCCAGGCACACGGAGCTCAAAGAAAAAGATGTGGTCATCCAGATATGGTCATTCACACATAGTACCACTATCATTCCATGGCTGAATTGATCTGATGTTTTCCCATTTTTAGAGGCATGAATCGCACAATGATCCTTTGCGCCGAGAAAGCTTAATCTTTCCGACAAATTTGAGCGTTTGATCGTTCCACGAACATTTCTTCTTTGGAATCATTCTCAGGCCGAAAAGGAGCTTGATACCGTGCCCATAGCTGGCATCGTAGTCAAGGAGATTGATCCGGCCTCTGCCGATATTCGGGCCTATGCGTTGATCACAGATCAGATCAGTCGAAAATCAATAGCGCGTCGCGGCGCTTCTGAGTGCTGGGAATATGTTCGCCCGAGCACGGCAATGTCGGGGCATGGCACCGCTCACAATCAAGGATTGGCCAGGCAGGGCTCGGTCCCAGCATTGTTGAACATGCACGTGTGCTCGGCCGAAACCAATTGAGTATCCAAACGATGGATCTCTCTTTAGGGTTGGAACATTTCCCAGGAGCGCAATGACCTGGCCGGGCAAGGGCTTCCAGGCTTGAAAAGGCTTTTTGCACTTCATGTCGTCTCGAAACATCAAGAGTAAGACAGAGAGACGGGCAACCGCACGTCCGTGGTCAAAGATTTGGCGCATAATGAGTTGAACCGCATGGTCAGGACAAGGCTACGATCTATGGCCACGACGCGAGGAACTGCCAGAATCGGTACCTGATCGGACCGCCATCCCAGCTGTTTGGAGCTGCTGCGACAGGCACAAGTACCCAAAATGGTACGAGTATGTGTCATGGAAAACACTCCATTGCATATCTTGGCTGGTGGTAATACGTGGCCTTGTCATGCTGGCATAAGCAGTAGCTTTTCCGAAAAAAAAAGTGAGAATCACAAGACCTGACCAACAATGGAGAGAATTCGGCCCGGTTGACGACGACGGGGCCCCAGATTGTATCCCACAAAAGACGCAATACGCGGAGTGCATGCAAATGCCCCCAGCTTTCTGGGTTAACCTGGAAGCGAAGGTGGAGCAAACACGCAGTTTTCTCCGGGCTGCGTGCATGCATGGCATCTTGGGTCGAGTGGGTTTTTTTCTCGAAGGCTTGGCACACAAACACAAGATTTTGTCGCATTTCCGTCGCCCCGTCCCCGCCTTTTTTCTCTCTCGTCTTATTTCCCGGCGGGGTCTTGAGCAGCCTCGTGCCAACGACAAAGGAAGGCAGAGACTTTGATGAAAAAAAAAAAAAGAAATGAATTGAAGGCACAAGGGTACACTGAAGGTCGGTGGAGGTATCCCCGTTGCATTCATGCCGAGTGGCATTCTGTCTGGTCCAAGGTTGGACCAGGCGGACGATGTAATGTGGGAGGACCTGGACTAGAATGCTGGTCGATCTCCATCGGACGGGCGTCGGTGTCTAACCCAACCCATCAGTGTAAGTCTCTATCAGCTGTCATCAGCTGTCGGGTCTGCGGCGCAGCGCCGCAATCCCTCCAGCCACGTGGCGCGGCGGACAAGCCTGATGACGAGGTCAGCAATTCGTAATGTTCTTGGCTACGGAAATGAAGGGCAAGATCGCTCCCTTTGCTCTTGATGCGTCGGATGGGAAGGCCAAAGAAGACAAGGAAGGAAGGAGCTAGCGATGGGGGTCTTGCTGATCTCGTGGACAAGGCACGCTTGGCACTCGTCATGCCCTGTGCTTGTTTTGATCCATCATCATTCGTTTGCTCCCTCTCATCCGAACAGCGAACAGCGTTTTGTGCGCAGAAATTCCGGGCAAGCAAGTCAATGCGGCAGCGAGATGGTGTGCGGTGGCGGGTATTTCATCTAATGAACCGTGCACATGACCTATTGCAAAGCTTGAGTCATTTTCTCTCGAATGGCCAGCCGCGATGCAAGCCGCGATGCGAGGTAGCCGCCCGGACCCTTTCTCCTCTTCTATTTCGCTCCCACAGTCTCGTTCTGGCCTCACCGGCTGGGGGGATCCGGATGCCGAATGGATGCCGAATGGGGAAAGGCGGGACAAGGAATTGAGCCGCGGCCGGCAAAGTCAAAAACCTTTTCCTCTCCAACGCTCTTGCCACCAATGTCCAGCGACCAGTTAGCGCAAGAAAGGCTGACCATGTCGGGTTGGCCACTTCTCCACAGTGAGAAGCGAATCCCTGTCCGTGTTGGCGTTGCTCCTCCCTCAAGAGCAAATCGACATCATCACAGCCGACCATGTGGATGTCGTGTCGGTTGCGAGCAGCGCCTCGACGAGCTCGGGGCCCCCCATGGTTCCGGCAAGTCGTCGTCCGTGTCGTGGCTGGTTGGACACCGGTCCCCTCGAGACCTCGGGTTGGATGACAAGATATTTAAGTAGCTGGCTCGGACCTAGAAACACGACATGACAGTTGAAGCACCTATTTTGTATTTCTTGTTTTGTATCTTTACACCGGTACCACTGAGACCGTTGCTCGCTGCTGAGGAGCGATCGACGTCTGTTGTGTGACCATATCCTAAGCTTCAATGGCCATTTTTGGTCGTTTCGCCGCCACATTGGCCGCAACCGCGTCAACAGCGGCGGCCCTCTACTCGAATGGATCGCTCATTGCACCGTGTGATTCACCAATCTATTGCTATGGAGAAATTCTCAAGCAAGTTGAGCTGGCGCGGCCCTTTGCCGACTCCAAGACCTTTGTGGACATGTACGTGCTGCTCCGACAGTCATGCGCGGCCAGAAACATAGAGAAAGACGGACTGACATTCTCTCAGGCCTGCCACCAAACCGCTGAGTGAGATACAGGCGGCCTTTGATAAACTTCAAAAACCCCTCACCAACAATTCGGACCTACAAAATTTCCTGAACACAAACTTTGCCGATGCCGGCCGTGAACTCCAAGAGGTGCCCAAAGCCAGCCTCACCACCGACCCTCAGTTCCTCCAGAAACTCAATGACTCCGTCATCAGAGAATTCGTGTCCAAGGTCATCGACATCTGGCCTGACCTGACGCGGTCCTACAGCGGCTCCAGCTCCAACTGCACTGATTGTCCCAACAGCTTCATTCCTGTTAATCGCACGTTTGTCATAGCGGGCGGTCGCTTTCGTGAGCCATACTACTGGGACTCGTACTGGATCCTGCAGGGACTTTTGCGGACTCGGGGCTCCTTCACCGAGATTGCCAAGAACACCATTGAGAACTTCCTCGATTTCGTCGAGAAGTTCGGCTTCGTGCCTAACGGAGCCCGCATATACTTCCTCAACCGGTCCCAGCCGCCCATGTTGTCGCAGATGATCAAGCTGTACATTGACCACACCAACGACACGTCCGTCCTGCAGCGCGCGCTCCCTTTGCTCGTCAAGGAGCACGAATTCTGGATGACCAACCGCACCGTGCAAGTCCAGGCCAACGGCACGACGTACCAGCTGAACCGATATGCCGTCAGCAACACGGAGCCCCGGCCCGAATCGTATCGGGAGGACTACGAAACCGCCAGCAACACCTCCTACTACGCGTCGTCGGGCATCATCTACCCCGCGCCCGTCAAGCTCAACGACTCACAACGCGCAGTGCTCTACGCCAACTTGGCCACCAGCGGCGAGAACGGCTGGGACTTCAGTTCCCGCTGGATCGCCAACCCGGCCGACTCGGCGCGCGACGTTTACTTCCCACTGCGCACTAACAATGCGCAGAACATCGTGCCCGTCTGTCTCAACTCTATCTTGTACGGAAATGAGGTGGCTATTGGCGCCTTCTTCAACTCGACGGGCAACGCGACCGCTGCTGCCGAGTGGGCCGACAGGGCCAAGATGCGCAGCGAGGCCATGCACGCCGTCATGTGGAACGAGACGCTATTCAGCTACTTCGACTTCAACCTCACCTCGTCAGCGCAAAATATTTACACCATTGTCGACGACGACGCCACCGCCGCCGACACCGGCAACGGCACGCCTCCCGGCTCGCAGATAATCTTCCACGGCGCGCAGTTCTACCCTTTCTGGCAGGGCGCCGCGCCCTCCTACCTCAAGGAGAACCCGCAGGCCATCAAGACGGCCTACGCCCGCGTAGGCGAATACTTGAAGCTGCGCAAGGGCGGCATCCCCGCCACGAACCTCAAGGCGCGCGAGCAATGGGACCAGCCCAACGTTTGGCCGCCGCTGATGCACATTCTTATGCAGGGTCTGCTCAACACGCCTCCCACCTTTGGCGAGCAGGACCCCTCGTACCAGTCCGTGAGGACCATGGCCCTTACCCTCGGCCAGCGATATCTCGACTCGACCTTCTGCACCTGGTACGCCACCGGCGGTTCCACCACCGACATGCCCAAACGTGAAGGCCTCACCGATAAGGACAAGGGCATCATGTTTGAAAAGTATGCCGATAACTCGACCGACGTGGCTGGCAGCGGGGGCGAGTACGAAGTCGTCGAGGGCTTCGGTTGGACCAACGGCGTGCTTATCTGGGCGGCCGACACGTTTGGCAACAACCTCACGAGGCCGCAGTGCGGCAATATGAGTGCGGCAAATAGCGCCCAGAGGAGGAGCATCAGTGCTGTTGAGCTGCATCCCGCGGATGCGAGGAGGATCAAGAGATTCGGCAGCAGCAGGAGGTGAGGTCATCGGCAGGGAGGCGGCAGGGAGCGACATTTCCTTTTTGGTGTATAATGCAATAGATGACGATATCCGAAAACACGGCAGTTAGACGCCTATTTTGCTAGAGAAAGCAAAAGGCGATAATGACATACACACACCTACACTACAAATTCTGCGAGTGCCACGTGATGACCCTCAAACTGAAAGTCTCGAAATAATGTCGATATCCTCGTGCAACGCCAGTGTAAATAACAAAGCTACTCATGCATGACGACTCCGTGCGATGCATCCACCTAACCCCATCACTATGCAGCAAGAGTCAGCAGACCCAAAATCTCGACGAATGCCGGACGCGACATGCTTCATGACTGTGTCTTGACGGCTTGCGGCGCGCCAATACGCCGCATAGGTCCCTTCCTGGGCTCGTCGGCCTTGTTGATCTTGTATTTCAGCTTAACGCCCATGGTGGCCAGCTCGACATCCAAGTACTTGAGCGCGCCGGGCACGACAATCTGGGTGGTCTGGTCTCCGCCCGCCCACATGTTCCCCTGGCCGTCTTCCCAGATCTCGCCCTGGATCTGCGTCAGGTCGACGCCGTCCGTCTCGTCGATGCGGGTGGCGCAGTTGCGGCACCGGACCATGGTGGGCGGTTTCCTCTTGGACGGCGCGAACTGCGAGACGGTGGGCTGGACTGCCAGGAAGGAGCCGCAACGTCGACAGATCCACGACTTGACGTAGTCGGAGCAGTTGAGCAGTCTGTCTTGGAGGAGGAAGGCGGACCCGTGGGCGAGGAGGGCGTCGCGCTCCATTTCGCCTACACGGATGCCGCCGCCGCGTTTGCGGCCCTGGATGGGCTGGCCTGTTGTGGGCACAACGGGGCCCGTCGTTCGGACCTGGTATTTGTCGTTGACCATGTGTCGCAGTCGCTGGTAGTAGACGACGCCGATGTAGATGTCTGCGCCGAGCTCCTCGCCCGTGATGCCCGAGTACATGGGCTCGTTGCCGTGGTAGTTGTACCCGGCCTTCATGAGCTGATGGCCGAAGTACTCGGCTGCCGTATGCTCCTCGTTGAATTTGAAGGGCGTTGAGTCCTGTGCTAACCCGTGCAGCGCACCGGCCTTGCCGGCGAGAGACTCGACGAACATGCCAATGGTCATTCGTGAAGGGAACGCGTGCGGGTTAATGATGACATCGGGCTGGATGCCGGATTCGGAGAATGGCATGTCAATCGCCGGCCACTTTTGCGACGCGACACCTTTCTGGCCGTGGCGCGATGAGAACTTGTCGCCGATGACGGGAGATCTCGGTATGCGAAACTTGACCGAGACGGTCTGAAGGGGCTCGTTGCCCGATTCGGCCCCGACGAGGCGCACTTCTTCGACAAAGGCCGTTTCTGAGTCCTTGTACTTCTCGTAGTGCGTGATGCCGTCAAAGTTGACCAGGTTGCCGTTGTAGTCTGGCATAACGCTGTGCCAGGCGCAGATGACGTCTCCTTCTTGGACCAGACGTCCGACATGGGGCAGGCCATCGTCATCGAGCATCCCTTGGTACTGGGCGCTGACGTAGCTGTGTGGAGCGAAGCCGAAAGCCTTGGTGACGGTCTTAGCGGAGCGGGTTCTCGAGTCCTCCTTCAGCGTGATCTTCTTGGTCTTGTAAATAGTTCCGTGACCGAACCCTCGCTCGTGGGCTGATTTGTTCAAGATCATGGCATCGTCCATGTCGTAGCCTGTGTAGGAGATGACAGCGACGACAGCGTTCATGCCGTTGGGAAAGTTGTCGAAGCCATATGTGTTGTGTAGTGGTGCTCGCACGATCGGTGTCTGGCCCGTCTGTATCATGTAGGCCTTGTTGTCTGTCCTATATCGGAGCGCAGTACCCGGAGTTCCCATGGTCTGCTTGCCCATTTGACACTGATACATGTTTCGGGGCGATTGGTTGAAGTCGGAAAAGGGTGTCATATTGGCCAGAATCGACAGCATGTTGGTCGGCGCAAACTCGACGTGAGTAGAGCGGCCAGACTCAATCTCTTCAGGCACAATGGCGATGGACATGAATGGCTGTTCATACGGTCCGACGTAATCTTGTTTCCGAAGCGGCAGATAATTGACCGGGCGGATCATCCTCGATGGCGTCGACGTCATGTACACCCCAGGATATGAGCCACCGCGAGACGGAGGGACGTAGCCAATCTCGAGCTCCAACGGCACACCATGAGATCCCTCAACTTTCCAGTATCTGAAGCAGTCGGCAATCCGCAGAGACTCCTTAGGCGTACACCAGCCGAGAATCTTGCCGTCCATCATGATGACGACGTTCTCGTCCGTCAAGGCGGACGACGTGTCGACGACGCCGAGCTCCTTCACGAGAAGGGGAATCTGAGACACGTCTGCTTGCTCAGTCACGATCTCGCACGTGTGTGCCAAGTGATTTAATAATCCACAGGGCGAACCGTCAGGAGTATGGACAGGACACATGAAGCCCCAAGATTCTGGAAGAAGTTTTCGAACGGTCGTTGTCTTGAGCTGAGCAAAGAAAGCACCACGGTGCACCATGCGGAAGTGACTGATGAAGCGCAGAAAGTTGAGTTTCTCCGCAACGACAGTGAAGCCTGCCGTTTGCTGTAGATCCAGCCCCGAAGGACTCTGCAAGTTGCCCGTAGACAAGAAGTATTCGAGACCATTGCCGATATTCTCGTTGGCTTTCCTGAAGATGCCGATAGGAAATTCTTTGCGAAAGTCCTCGGACAGAAACGAGACCGTGGGATGCCGCCGTAGAAATTCCCGTATCGAGGTTCTAACTCCAACACCGAGGAAGTCGTCCAAGCGTTCTTTCAGTACTTGGGCATAGAGAAAGCCACCCAGGAGGATCTCTTGGTTCTGAAGAGCATCTGGATTGTCGACGGCACATTCGCCGGCAGCCAAGGCATACAACTTGCGCACCATGAACAACAGCATCTTGAACTTGTCGTCATCTTGCTCATCTGAGACATCGACGTTACCCAAGTGAACCAGAACAATTCGCCTGAGGAACTCGGTGCCAACGTCGTAATCTGACATTTTCTCTGGGACGCCAAGAACAATGCGGAACTTGTCGCCCAAGTATGCCCGCGTCCGCGACTTGCTGTAGAGTTTATAGCTCTTGTAGGTTCGAAGCAGCAGCTCGATCCGATCCGTCAAGAAGGTATTTTCTGTGGCCTTGGATCCGATGGGTCCAAGCAAACCTTCAAAGATCTCGCGGTCATTGGTCTCCACCAATGCCTTCAGGATCATGACGACGGGTATCAGATACTCATTCTTTCGCCATGAGAAACGAAACGTCACATTACCATCATTGAGGTAGTGAAGCACGTTGGTCTGCGAGGTCTCGTCGGGCCGAACAGATCGCACAATAATACCAAAACTGCTATAGCCAGCACCTCGATTCTGGAAACTCGGACGATTGATGGCCATTGGGAAGTTTCGCTTATTGACTTGCAGCAATCTGATAATCTTTTCGATGCCATTCACGATGAAGTACCCTCCAAGTTCCTCCGATTCTTCTTTGCGCTCGACCAGTAGTTCCGGTGAGTTGTCTTCCAGGTGACATCTGTTTGACTTTGGTGACGGTGTCAGCCTCTGCCATCGTCACATCACCTCTTCGATCGGGGTATATGAGCAAATGCCCCCTACCTTAACCATGATGGGCACTTGCCCCAGCTCCCGGACAAATTCCACCGAATCGCCTCCATTGATGCTGTATTCAAATGTGGCCGACAGCCTTCCCCTATACGTGACGTGTCGCTCTCTGCACTCAGCAGGAAAAATCTCTCGATTTCGCGCATTCTTGTTCGAGGCAGGGACCTGGGGCCTCTGCAGGCTCACATCCTTGATGCGAATGCTAAGGCTGTTCGTACCCTCAGAGATGACCTTATCGCCCCCGTCAAGATATGTCTTGGTACCAATGTCCACCAAGCCGTGCGCCAGTAGGCCCTTGTTCTCATCATCTCCTATGATGCGGTTGAACGATTCGATATGAGGGCTCACAGCTAATTGTAAAGCTGGGTAAGCGCTGTGATCTTTGGGTGGATTTCGAAACAGGTCTTGCCGGCGCAGGGTGTGAAATTGGTGATCCCATTCTGTATTCGTTGTCGAGGGAGTCATGGCAGCTCATAGAGTAGACAGCGACGAACAGCTGCCGCCGGTCCTTCTAAGACAAGGATGACCGAGCTCGATCGCCAGCCGCGAATTATCAAGTCTGGCGTTGCTTGTAGATCTCGGATCGCAGAAGTAAAGATCGGCTCGGTTCGGGAATCGGGTGTGTGGCAGATGTACCCGTGCATACAAGTAGCAGGATATGGATTTCGATTCCAAATTCCGTTCCGCGACGATCGTCAAGATCGGCCCTGTCGCAATTTGGTGAAGGAGAAAAATTCTTTATCGATAATGCACTATCACCTGGAGCTCGCAGCCGATCGCTATCGATAACGACTGGCACCTTTTTCCAGGTTGCGGGTGCCCGTTGAATCGCCCAAGAAAGCGGGGCCAAACGACTGGCCATTCAAATAACATGGAAATGCAACTTGCAAGTTTGAGTGTCCAACCATGCAAGACACATTCGTGGTGCCTCGCCCAAGCGAGCTTACAAGGATGGAAGAAGGTACCCAAAAAGGCAAATCTCCGAATTCAAAGCCGTAGTCAGTCATGCTCAACACCTAGAGGCTGTGACATACCGGGCGCAGCACGCCTCGTCTATCCTTTGGGACCGGTTCTACGACGTCCAAGAGGTTCAGTGTACATATGCGCATCCAATACTCCTGCTGAGCTTCACTCGGCATTTACACCCTCAGTGTGACAGTACGTGTCCGACCTGGCGTTGCCGCCGTGACCCGAAATGTGGGTGACATTTCATGCCGGGCGTCAACTCTGTTGTTTCATGTGTCGACTGCATTTACGTCTGTCTCAACGCGGCAGCCTGACCGTGTGCCTCTGAATGTCAAGCACAAGTCCGCATCCATGTGACTATCGGCCGGAGTACCCCTTCTTCATAATATTGCACATAATAAGCCGAGCGAGAGCTGCGACAAGTGCCGGCCCGGTATTGCAGCATGAGCCGACCAGTCTGCGGCCGAGAATTTAGGCTCTCGGCTCTTCGATGCCCCTTGTTGGCCCCTTCCACCAAATTTGCCGAATCTTCGGTACTGGGAGCCGGTCGGAGTGTCGCCTCTGTAATAAATGCAATGTGCTTGATGCCCCCCCCTTGCAATTGAGCCGAGAGGGGGTTCGACTCGGTTTGGTATACTGTAGATCCATGCTCGACCGCACACAGTGCCGGTTTATGTGGCGCGCCCCGTATAACAGTCATGGATACCCATCTCCTGCTTTACATTTGGGATCCATAACGCTCCTTGATGCGACGGACACATGCATCGGCCACTGAGACCACAAGTCCGGCGCCCGAGCAGTCAGTCAGTCGCAGTAGGAGTTATTGAACGCATGAGAAGAAATGGCGCACAGGCAAGCAAGTTTGGTTGGGCGGCCCAGCTCGTCTAGGTAATAGATGACAGCAAGAGCCAGAGGGCATCACGGCACCCACCGCAAGGCTGAACCATGGGACTGTCCTCGCAGCTGGACCCTCCTGACTGCGGGATTCCCTTCCATGGCTCTCCCGGCAGACCGCACGCTGATCTCCATGGTTGATTGATGTCAATGTAACAGAAACGGTGCGCAGATAAAGGAGGCGTCCATCAGATGAACAACTCATCCAACAAAACAAGCCAGAAAGGTGAAGAAACCTTTGGAAAAGAACCATGACTCTATGAAGGGTAGCAAAGTATCCACCGCACTTTCTCATGGTACGGTCATCGGCCTCGAAACGCAGGGAAGCGAACCGCATACCCACCACCGCTGAGCACGGTCCGTACTCATCGAAACGCCCTGCTCTGCCCACGATGGTTCGCCGGCTTCCCTTGTGCGACAACGGAGCCTTTCCCCCGAGTGTCCCCATCTCTCACCTGTTTTGACATCATGACAGCTCTCCCAAGTCCAACCATCAGTTGCAGACAAGGAATTTATCTTCCCATGTTTTGAGCCAAGTCGCTTGCGTCGCATCTGACGCAACGCATTTTCCCAAGCGGTTGAGAAATAGGGCGGCAGCTGCTGAACACGCTTCGATGGAGTCCAGCATTGATAACCTGAGGATCTCGATTTGCCTATACGTACCTTGTGTATACGGTGCATGCACTATGCACGTCCACCTTTAGCCTGGGTCTCTTATTACACGTCGTCTCCGTCCGAAAAGCATAGACGTGATTGTGTGAGAGGCAGCATCGGAGAGGGCCTTTAAACAGGGCCATGTGTTCTGTATTCCTTCTCCTGCACGTAGTGACTGACCACCCAGAAGACAAGGCGTCCTCTCACTCATCACTTTAAACAACCTACGGATCCCATGCCTTGGTACACGGGAGTCTTTCATCTCCCGAGCTTCGTTTGATACGGCCCGCGCGGGATGATTGATGTCCATCCAACTCGCCGCTCTCATCACACCTTAGACTTTCGAGTCTTGTATCTGGTTCCTTGCCCCCTCCATCTTCTTCCCAGCATAATTTATCGGGCGGGGAGTTAGAAAGCTGCTCATTGCCAAAAGACTCAGCTCAATGACCTCGCCATCGAGGCCAGAGCGGGAGGATGCACCTGATACCGACTGCGGTTCAAATCCGGCTTCACAACAACAGAGGGCTGTTCATGAAACCAGCAACACGACGGTTGACAATCAGTCGAGTCACTCCACTAGCTCCGGATCCAGTCCAGCTACACCAAGCGAGAATCCCATCGCTGGAACGGTTAAGAAGGAAAGAGGGCGAGTTCGGTTTGACAGCAGTCAAGCAGCAGCCGATAGCCTCACCGTCGACTTCGAGCCTCGTTCTGGAGGACGTGTCAGTCAAAGTCCACCGTCCCCCAAGAGGAGACCTTCTCCCAAGAGAAGGCCATCCATTTTGCGAACCAGCTCGTCTGGGTCGGTGAACACGACCCAAGACCTAGCTGGTGACACGGCCGTGGATCCAGAAAAGGCCAGCTCGGCCGTCGCCGCTCAGGCGCGAGCACAGGAGATCGCTGCCAGGGTTCTCCTCGACTCTCCTCCAAACCCTCAGTCTGCCACGGGTATCACTTTGACCACCACCAATAGCCATGGCGATGTATCTCGGATTGACCTAAATTTGTCTCCGCAGATGTCAGCAACAGCGAGTCGAAACCAAGCATCCGAGGCGTATGATGAGGAGGCCGCATGCAAGGGAGAAGCATACGACCTCGTAAAGACGTACATGCGAGGATCAAGGTCAAACAGCTTGAGTGACTCGCCCGTTAACGAGCAAGACCTACAAGGCAGCCGTCAAGATTCACTGAATAGCGTCAACGGAGGACTCTTTGATGGCGTTTATAATGTGCCGCGGCCTCAGAAGTATCGGAGCAGTGTCCTCGCGCAACTACTTAGACTGTACAAGCCAGCGCAGTCGGAACAGCAGGGTTCTGCTCACGTTAGGAAATGGAGCTCCTCATCTGCTAGGAGCTTGTCCTCTTCCGGGAGGAGCTTCTCGTTTTCTGCCGGAGGAGTTTCGCCGCCACGTCTCGGGTCTGGGGCTATGAGTCCGGTCAGTCCCCGTAGAAAATGGTACGAGCATCATCATCATCGGAACCCGTCTCAAGACACTCTGTCCAATCTCGTAGAGGCTTCTTCGAGACTCGCAGACGCAAACCGACAACAATCGGATCCAAAGGCTCCTCCTCCACGACGGCCAATCAAGAGAAGGCGGACAAGCAGCGGTCTTTCTGCCTTCCGGCAAAAGGAAGAAGTCCGCATCACGGTACACATTGCCGAGACGCTCTCCCGCCAAAGCTACATCATCAAACTCTGCAGATCTTTGATGCTCTACGGCGCTCCAACGCATAGATTAGAGGAGTATCTCAGGATGACGGCAAGGGTATTAGAGATTGACGGCCAGTTTCTTTATTTGCCGGGCTGCATGCTGATATCGTTCGACGACAGGTCGACGCACACGACCGAGGTGCGTATTGTTCGAACAAATCAGGGAATCGATCTGGGCAAACTCAAAGACGTGCACACCATCTACAAGGAGGTAATGCATGATGTGATTAGTGCAGACGAGGGAATTCGACGTTTGGACGAGCTCATGGACTCCAGGGACAAGTTCCGAGCGTGGGTGAGAGTTCTTGTTGTCGGACTGACCAGCGCTACTTGCGCACCATTTTCTTTTTCGGCGAGGCTTATTGATTTGCCTATTGCTTTTTGCTTTGGATGTCTTGTCGGACTACTGCAGCTGATCGTGGCACCGAAGTCCAACATGTACAACAATGTTTTCGAGGTGACAGCCACCATCATTATTAGTTTCTTGGCACGCGCGTTTGGTAGCATCAGGGAAGGCCAGCTATTTTGCTTCTCGGCCCTGGCGCAGAGCGGCATCGTCACACTGCTCCCCGGGTATTCGGTCTGTAAGTTGCTCTCAGTCTGTCGCTTTGCTCCTGTCGAGATGGTGGTATTGACAACACGGTGGCCGTTGCAGTATGTGCTGCCCTGGAGCTCCAATCCCGCGCCATCGTGCCAGGCTCGATCCGTATCGTCTACGCCATCGTCTCTTCCCTTCTTCTGGGCTTTGGTATCACGGTCGGGGCCTCTCTGTACGGACTCTTCGACAAAGACGCCACCTCGGCCACGACATGCAGTGACTCTATGCCCGGTCGACTCAGCTTCATTTTTGTGCCTTTCTTTGTCCTTTTCATCAGTATTCTGTACCAAGCAAAATGGCGGCAGATGCCCATCATGATATGCATCGCCTGCACGGGTTATGTCGTCAATTTCTTTAGCAGTCTCAGGTTCATGGCGAGCCCGCAAATTGCAAACACGCTCGGCGCTCTCTCGGTCGGTCTCTTGGCAAATCTGTACTCCCGCCTAAGGCACGGCGTCGCTGCTGCCACGCTGATACCCGCCGTCTTCTCCCAAGTTCCGGGAGGCTTGGCATCGACCGGAGGTCTGCTCAGCGGCTTGAGCACGGCCAACCGACTGACCAACTCGACAAAGATGATTCACGGCACGAGCACTGTGGAATTTGACCAGGAAGAGCCGTTGCAAACAGTCGTTTTCAATGTGGCTGCGTCCATGATTCAGATCGCCATCGGCATTGCTGTCGGTCTTTTCCTCAGCGCGCTTGTGGTGTATCCTCTGGGCAAGAGAAGGAGCGGGCTATTCAGTTTTTGATTGGGCACCTTCCTTCTGCCGTTCTGTCCCACTCACGCTCCCTCCTTCCCATCTTGACCGGCGTGTGTGGTTGAGCTTTGCAGTCTCTACGGTTAACGTGCAGCACAAAGTAGGTAGCAACCTGTCCTTTTTTTGTGCGATACATTCGGCAAGGGGGCGTTGAAAATTTGTGTCACGACATTCATCCTCCTACCAAAATGCAACATGTTCAGAGTAGCTGAATCAGAGTATTGATGCGCGGAATCTCCCTCTCGTGAAGTTGCGTCCCACAATTGCGTTGACGGTCCGTACGCCTATGTTACTGCCTGATCTCCTTCGCTCAGTTCTGCGCGCTGCTGCCATGATATCCCAGTTTTTATCAGCGTCGATTCGATTTAAGCAATTTGCACGCGGACTGGAAGATACTCGTCACGACTCAAATGGTCACGTGGCATCTTTCGCTCTGATAACCGACCGTGGAGAAACACCAACTCGACAGACACGGCTATGATAGCTGACAAGATGCCAAGATCAGCGAAGTCGTGCAATGCACTGCACACAAGTATCAAACTGAGCGCTGGATGGCTGGATGGCAGGATACTGTAGCCAGGATCCCCGGCGACTCCGAAATGTCTCCTGTCGCGATATCGTTGTCTCGTCACATGCGCCGCCCCATACTTTAGGTACCTGCGCTCTATACAGCTCCGTGCTTGAGTGTTTTGTTCTGCGAATCAGGATCAAGCAATTCGAGGATTTATGCGGAGCACGCGTAAAGACTGCATATGTGACGCAACCAACCACTCAACCAGTAGGTCACCACCTGCATCTCATCTGATGGTACACGCGGGTCCGCTGCCTTGCGAGGCAAGATGCACGAGCTATCCTCGCCCGGAAACGCCGCAAAATTAATGCACACCGTCATGTGCCTGGCGGCACGTTGCGAAGCAGGAACTTGGCTTTCTTCACCGGCCTTGTGAGCGTCGACTGCCCGACGAACAGTGACGTCGCCCATGGCCTAACATGCCGCAAACCCGATGACTCTCTTCAACCTGCAAGCATGACTGCAGGGCCCGACTAACATGTGGACAGCGCCCTGCAGCTGCAGCATGCACCAGGACACATTCTTCCGAAACCTCCTCTGCCGCATTTGCGACAAGTGACGCCACAATGCCGTACTCCGTACACATTGCGTTACCGCGCGACAGACGACGGCGATCTAGGATCATGGCAGACATGTGCGCGTTTTGCTCCGGAAACCAACAGACGCTCCAGACAAAGGATGTAGCACTGATACCATGCAACCAGGCCGACCTCATCGCCGACTCCATACTCTATCCACAAGACGACGCTGGAACAACCACCGCCTGCCGACTGATCGCTATTGGCAGAAGCTTTGGTCTGCTGACGGGGCAGGCGCATCCTTGACACACACCGAGGTGCACTGAGCAGGCACGAGCAAGCACACACATGCATCATTTAAGACAAATGCTAGACAGGCTCAAACCAGGTGCAACTTTGCATCGCTCCGAGTGGAGTACTCTTGATATCTTTGTGTGCTGCTGAGACCTCTGAAAGGGATATTGGCGTCGCTGCGATTCTGCACTGGCGTCTCGCGAGTGGAAAAACGCCTTGTCGCATCGTTTTGGCCGTTTGCTTGCTTCTTGTGCTACATTGATCAGTAAACAAAGCCTATACTCAGCTTGCGGCCATTTTGAGCACCCTTCCGCATCACACTGCAGCCTTGCGTGCGAGCGTGGTAGTCAAGCTTACTCGCTTTCTTCCTACGCTCACACCGAATGATTCTGAAAGTAGCAGGACGACCTCGTCTTTGAGACAACGTAAGGGTACCAGATAGAATGGTCCCCGCCCTTTGGAAGCCTACCCTGCCAGGCTGCTTCTGCAACCCTGGGCAACTCATTTTGGCTGGTTTGGCGTCCGCCATCCCGTCCAGGGTGGGGTCCTTGCCTTTGTCTCGTACCGCGTCAAAACTCGAGGCGAACTGCTTTTGTCCATCTCCCATATCAATCTCATTCCGCAAAGTGTGAACTAACAATTCGCATCGCGCACTTACGAACGTCGCTGCACCTCTCGATGTGCCGACCTTGCTCACTGTCTTATTGCACCGCGCTCGACCCAGGCCTCGCTGCCCACGTCTCCAGCCGAGGCCTTGGACGTGGCCACTTTTCGAAAGTCCAGAGTTCGAAAGCACATACACATACATGGTGCTGGACAGCTGAGAGAGATTGTTCCTTGCTCGGATCCGACGCCCCACCTCCCCGCTGACCACAGAACACTCATTCGAGGTTTCCATCATCAGCCAGGCGTCCACCACGCGTTTGACGCGGCTTCATTCGCCGAGCGTGACATCGCAGAGTCTCTTGTTGTTGGTGCGGTCTTGATCGATCGTAAGCAACTGGTAGCGGACGTCATCAAGTCAGCGGTGTGAACAAACAGTCTCCGTATTGGGGGCGTGAAAGACATGGCTGGCATATTCAGGAGAGTGTATGATTGGTTGTTGCGGACGTTTTGGTGAGTTCTATCATTCTGCGCATCTGTCGAAAAGCCAAACTTCTATGCCAAAGGACCCGCGACGTCAAAGTTAACATAGTCAGGGCAATGGAGATGGAGGTGACTCTCGTGGGGTTGCAGAACGCTGGTAAAACGTCGCTATTGAGGGTTCTTGCTGTACGTATCCATCTCTCATTGTCTGCGTGTGGCGACTGACTTGAACCTCATCTAGGGAGGGGAATTCACCTTGGAGTAAGCAAAGTCTCATTTTCGGCCGACAAGAGACTTGCCAAGGCTGTCTTTGTCGTGCATATGCCCCAAAACACTTCGAGAGCCCGGCCCAGTTGATGTGCAATGTGAGACTGACCCTGAACGTTACCACCAGCTCAATACCTACAGTCGGCTTTAACATGAAGCGTGTGCAGCATGGTCATGTGACTCTCAAATGCTGGGACATTGGTGGTCAGCCAAGATTTCGAACTATGTGGGAGAGATATTGCCGAGGTGTCAATGCCATTGTCTTTATTGTAGACATTGCCGACGTACAAGTCATCTCTCAGGCCAAGGAAGAGCTTCATTCTCTCATGGGCTACAAGTCCCTGACTGGCATTCCCCTTCTCGTCCTTGGCAACAAGTCTGATTTGCCACAGAAACTGTCCGTCGATGACTTGATCGAAGAATTGGACTTGAAGTCTATTCGGAGTCGCGAGGTCTGTTGCTATGGCATCAGCGCCAAAGAAGAGACGAATCTCGATGCTGTTGTCCAATTTCTGGTCAAGTGGGCTAGCAAATAGGCGATCGCATCCTCGCGCCGCGTCGGCTTTTGATGCCGCAACGCAGCGCATGGCAACGATGACGAGCAACGACTCTGAGACAACATCGCATGAAGCGCGGATACCCCTCATTTCACACATACAGCCATGTGCTGCACGCGAGCTGTTCTCACAGGGAGGCTGCGGCCGCCAAGGCGAACACGACACGCAGACAGAATCGGCCGCTTTTTTTCTTCTGACTTCTACATTTGACAGGTCAGCGATATAGAAATACTCTCTCATGAGATTACGAAGACAGACCGGATCATACCACACGATTGCGAGCGCTTTGGTCGGCATTGGGACCCTTCAGGCCTGTCTTCTGTCCTTGGGATATACAGCGCGCATTTCGAGTCGGGGCTTCAGACACGATGTGGACGTCTTTTCAGGCGGCCTGCAAATTTCCCTTTATAACGCCCAATTTTGCGATCTTTTATTTTTTCAGTTCTATCCTCAACGGCCGTGGCATGTTCCCATCACATGGATAGCTGCGAGCCCGGGCCAGAGCAAGCCGAGGAAAGCTGAAAAACAAGAAAGGGTGCTCTTACATTTCGTCGTTGAAGCGGTCGAATCTTGCTCTTAAGGAGTCTTAATCCGTCAGGACTCGGCATCTGGACAACGTGCTTGAGCCAATGTGGTCAGGCGACGGCTGCGAGAGCCAATGTTGCTGTTCAGCCCTTAGAGAACGAGGCGCGTTGGTTGTTATTTGGCCGAGACGGACCCGCCATTGGTGTATGCTGGGCGATCAGGCGTGCTGCAGTCCGTCGTATCGAACAGCGAATCACCATTTGGCGTTCTCGTACCGCGCGGAGGACGAAGGAAGTGTCGAAAAATGGAAGCAATGAGATGCCACTTATCATAGACTAGCGACACAGGGTGGGAAAATAAGACGGCGGAACAAGCTCCATAAAACTTCTTCATAAGTGGCTGCCGGGTGCTGTGTTGTCCCTGCACATGAGCCACATTGATGCGTTGGCCAGCTCATCGTTGCAGCATTGCTGCTCGAGGTCGGGACTGCTGCGGTGCGCTGGCAGCGCATCATACTTGTATGCAGCCAATCTCGCCTTCCCTTGAGGGGGAGGGGCTCTTTCCATTCTCCTTCATGTGCTTTCCCTCCCATCTCTGCGCCTCCTTCCTCCCCGTTACCATCCGCCGCACTGATCATTCGATCAGCGGGCCGTCCTGACAGCTGCTTAAAGTATCGAAAAGCAACACGAATGACCACACTACTTGTGAGTAAGGCTGGATTATGAACTTCTGCTAACAGCAAGACCCTCCAGTACAAACCCGCCAAAATGTTTTGGTCACCATCTGAATGCCAAATAAAACAACCACGCTCATGGCACCTTGCAACCGATCCTGACTCGAGGTGGCAAAGCGAATGTACTCTGTGCAATTGTTAAACCTGTTCTGGATGGAACAGGACTGGCCCTGTCATTGCGATTTGGTTGTCAACTTTCTCTGCGACCCAGTCCGTTGGTTCTGCCTACGTCAAAATTGGTGCAACGGCTTGATTCATGCCATAAACAACGTCTCTATCGGTCTTCGTCACCTTTGCCATGCTTGAAAACCCACAGTCCCGAACTCGCGTGACTGTGGGGAGACTCCAGAGGGGGGCTGTCCTGTAGATGACACCACTGCGACTGGAGATGGGGCTAGACGTCGCCCTTGATGCCGTTTTACGAAGGTTTCTTCGGTGTTCGAGATTCTCCCAAGAGCTTGCTTTGACCAGAAACGCGTCCCTGCCAAGATGCCATTGGAAATGTAGCAAAATTGGTAATCGAAATGCCCCAGAGGAAGAAGGAGATGAGGAACCAGTGAATCTGCGTCGTTTCAGTGTGCTCTGCCAGCAGACAATGGACTATCGGGAAGCAATAGAGGTGGGAAAGAGAAGGCAGGTGCCAATCCGACAAATCATTCGCGTGCTTTTGATTGTCGCTAGAGATTAGTGCCTGTTGTTTTATTTGGCGGGTTTCTGGCCATGTCAACAGCCACTCCACGAGCCGCGCAGAGGGCAGCCATACCGCTGCTGCGAATTTGACTCCAATTTATTCTGCGCAACATGTGTTGATCTACAATTGATGGCAACTTAAGCAAGCGACAGCGGACGCAACAGACTGCGTCATAATTGTCTGGATGAGCTGCAGCTGAGCCCTCGCTTCGGTTCTATCAAGATAGTGCAGAACATTCAAGTATCCATCTTTTTTCAGTGCATGACACGGGGTTCATGACATGTCACCCGACGGCTCGACACGAGTGCTAGGAGAGTTCACATATACATATGTAGCTGGTAAGTGGCTGCCAGCAGCGAGTGGGGGGCTGTGGCCCACCATTCGGATTTCGTGTTCCATCAGACATCACCTACTGAGTCCATTGGTGCATGACTTGGTTACCTTGATGCTACGAGAAGATTTCGGCCTACTCGTGGTACTGTCGGGACCCCGCCCGAACTATTTGTATGCCGAAGGGCATCGGATTGGCGGATGCTTTCCCTCAAGATAAGTCTATCAGGGTTTTTATCTTAAGTGACTCTTATCAGCGACTATGCTTCTCCTCCTCACCGATCTGCTTAGAGACCGATGCAGTGAATGAGGCACCCCGTGCCAAGCTGTTCGCTGAACAATTGGCTGATGAAGTTTCGCTGCAGCCCTTCTTCTTCATCAGATGAATTGGCCTGTTCGCATCAAAAATCTCGCCACCGCTGGGACCAGGGCGGTCAAAGACTGTAGAGTGCTGTTGGCAACCCAAACCGTCTGTCACCATCGCTGTTCATCTTCGTGGGCGACGCCGGCTCGATTGTCAGCACAGCCCGTCATGGGAAGTGTCGATGAGACTTTATCTGGAGGTGGCACCACCCGTGATGCCTGGGTCGGCTCCAATGGTCCCTCATCCTTCGATCTACGGAGTAAGGGCAGCCGTTTTCTCCTCGCGAAATTACTTTGCCGCATAACCAGGATTGACCATGAGTTCTAGGCGATGTAGTGACGACACCCACCCCAGGAATGCTTGCAGCTATCCAATCCTGCACGCTCTTGGATGATGTCTTTCGTGAGGACCGAACGACTATGAACCTTGAGGCCCATGTCGCCGCCCTGGCAGGCAAAGAGGCTGGTCTCTTCGTCGTGTCAGGCACAATGGGCAATCAATTAGCCTTGAGAAGCCTCCTGGCCCAGCCCCCGTACTCGGTCCTGTGCGACCATCGATCACATATCATCACGTCCGAAGCTGGAGGGTTCGTCTAACGTGCACACTCAAGCTCGCTATGAAGCTTTCAGCTGACAGTAACGTCAATCTAGCGTCTCAACTTTGACCGGTGCCTCTGTCATGCCGATTGTTCCAAAGAATGGTGTCTACCTCACGCTCGAGGACGTCAAGCGAAGTGTCGTCTTGACGGATGACGTGCATGCGTGCCCGACGCGTGTCATTAGCCTCGAGAATACTCTGCACGGTATGATCATGCCTCTCACAGAGGTCAGACGCATTTCAAACTTCGCCAGAGACCACGGCATCAGCATGCACTGCGACGGTGCCCGCCTGTGGGAAGCGGTTGTAGCCGGTGCTGGCACGTTGCCGGAGTTTTGTGACAACTTTGATACGATTAGTTTGTGTCTTTCAAAGGGCCTCGGAGCACCGGTTGGGAGCATCTTGGTCGGTCGCAAAGATACCTTGAGACATTCCCGATGGGTTCGAAAGTCCATTGGTGGAGGAATGAGACAACCGGGGTTCATTGCAGCTTGCGGTAGGGTGGCAGTTGATGAAACCTTCGGTAAGACCCCAAACGGTGCTGATGGCTGGCTGAAGATGTCACACGAAATGGCGAAAAGAGTTGAAGCATTGTGGACCAGCCTCGGAGGCGAGCTTACTCATCCCGTCCATACAAACATGTGTTGGATAGATCTTGACGCTGCAAAATGCAGTGCTGACAGATTCATCATGCTCAGCAAAGAGCAAGGCCTTGTCGTTGGTGGAGGCCGACTGGTCACGCACTACCAAACGGCTCAGAAAGGTGATGATGTACTAGATCGACTCGGGAAGGTCTTCCGGAAGGTTTTTGAGGACCCTCAAGAGGTCGAACAAACGACGGGTGTGAAAGGATTATATGATAAGATGTGAAGAAAACCTGGGTGTCGATCAATTTTCGGGGTAAAGGAACTTCTAAAGGGCTTGAAGGAGTCCCTTGCATCACGTTTTCCAAACATACTTGTTTTTGGGTAGGAGGATATCATGTTCACAAGATTGACGCACGAGCTCTCTTATGCATTTTCTGGAGATGACGAGTAATGAGTCGCGAGATTGCCTCACTAATGATTAATTCCCTGTGCAGTAACTTCGAGACTACGCAGTGCGCAATGTTACTTCATGTGAGACTCACCGGATCGGATCCAGCAAAAAGGCCAGGCAAAGTGTTGTGAATCGAAGGCGAGGAAGTGACTGCCAGTGACCGGTGCCTCCTGCCAGCTGCGGAACTCGACCCTCTTTCCTGAATCGGGACCAAACCGCCCAACGAACTCAGATCTCCCTTTCAGAGGTATGCGACGGCGAATTCTTTGCTTCTTGCTGTGCTTGATTCATGAAGTGCGCACTGTCATACCACAGTGTAACTCTAAGCGCAATTGCCGACCGTGAGGTTTTCGCTTCCATCCTTCCTTGTCATCGTCTCACAACTCTCGCTTGTGGCGGTCCTTGACATGAAAAGCAATTTCAAATTTTACAGATTTGCGGCAGACAACGTTTGATAAAAGACCAGTTTATGTTATAGCGTCTCGTGGGTTTCAACACAGTTTCTCCAATCTCGGGTCCAACAACTCCAAGATGCGTCCTCAAACCGTTGCATCTCTGCTGCTGGTGATCCTGGGCAATCTGTTGTTCTGCTTTGTTGCCTCTCAATCGTATGATTTTGGTCATGACGTATCGAGACTCACCCGACGAGATGACAACAAAAAGCCAATTGTTGTTTCACGCCTTCCAACTCCAACGAACGCTACACTGCCCGTCAGACTAGAAATACGGCAATTATCCAAGAACCGATACAAATGGGATCTCTTCATTCTAGCCATGAGCATGTTCGAGTTTGCAGACCAGGATGATCCTCTCTCGTGGTATCAAGTTACGGGTAAAGCGATACACTCGAGACTTATTCCTTTCTTTCCTCTGACACCATCTTTCCAGGTATACATGGCGTGCCTTTCAAGACTTGGAACGGCGTGGAGCCATTACTTGGATCAGAGCGATCGGGTTATTGCACCCACAGCTCTGTCCTGTTTCCAACATGGCATCGGCCTTACCTGGCCCTATTTGAGGTAATGATGTTGACTCGCGTGTAGAAGGAAAGAGAAATTGAGGGCTGACCACTTTCCACAGCAACAATTATTCAAGATGGCGAATTCGATTGCTCTCATGTTTACGAATAACACACAGCGCCAAATGTATCAGCAAGCCGCAGCCGATTTCAGAATCCCCTATTGGGATTGGTCTCTCGAGCCCCCGGAGGGCGAAACGCTTTTACCTGAATTTTTCTGGACTCCGACGATCCTCCAATATGGGCCAAATGGTGCGCAAAACATAAAGAATCCTTTATATTCTTACCAGTTTCACCCTTTGGACCCCGATGCCTTAATATGGAATCCCGTAAGTCATCTGTTCACATGCCCGAAACCTCTCTTTCCTCCCCCTTCTGTGACCCGTAGGGCCGTTTGATCTATCTGCTTCGTCGCGCGACTAATTCTTGATTAGCTCAAGCAATGGAATGAGACAAAGCGAGCACCGAACGTAACGTATAGCCTTCTTGCACCTCCATCACACAATGAAGAAGTCAACAAAGCGCTTCTTTCGAAGTTGCCCGAACTACAACAACGTCTGTACATACTGTACTCGAGTTACCACGATTTCAATTCGTTCGGAAACAAGGCTTGGGCCGTTCAACAAGGTCTCTCTCAGTTGGACTCCGTTGAGTCAGTTCACGATGTAGTTCACACCTACGGAGGCTCTAAAGGACATCTGACGTATGTGCCACTTTCTTCGTTTGATCCTCTGTTCCTGTTCCACCATACAATGACGGACCGACTGGTGGCAATTTGGCAAGTGCTCAATCCTTCTGCTTGGATAACGCCAATGCCGGCAGGGGAAACGAGCTATACGACTTTGAAGGGCACCATGCAATCAGCTGGTTCGCCCCTCACACCTTTCTTTTCCTCCGAAGATGGAACGTTTTGGGATTCAAACATGGCGAGGGGTACCGAGGCGTTCGGATATGCTTATGCCGATACGTCTTTCATCCCAGGCTCGGACCCTGATCTTCGTAGGCAATTGGTACGCAAGATCAATACTTGGTACGGTGCAACTAGTCCATTAGGCCTCATGGCCAAGACGAGCCTCTCAGCTCTTTCAACTCCGCCGGCAGGAAAGGAATCTTTCGCAAATCGTGGTGGATCTGCGTTCGCACCTAACATCAGGTACGACGCAAGGATTCCTCTGCGGTCTCGCATTGTCGAGAACGAGCGCTACACAGAATGGATATGCAGTGTTCAGGTCAACGTAGAAGCTTTAGATGGATCGTACATCGTCCATATCTTCCTGGGCGAACCTCCCGAACGCGAGGATAAATGGCATCTGGCGCCAAACCTCGTAGGATCTTCAGCGATTTTTGCCATGAACCGCACGACCGGGTCCCAATCCAAGATATCTGGTGCAGTGCCACTGACATCAGCTTTGATGAAGATGGTAGCAATTGACCGGCTAGAAAACCTTTCACCGGCAGCAGTCCAGCCATTCCTGACCGAGTTTCTCCGCTTCACTGTGCAATCTGTGGGCGGCGACCGCATCGAACCGCAAGCGGTCCAAGACCTTCAAATCACTGTGAGCAGCTCAACTGTTCGCACGCCCAAGACGCATACGGAGCTGCCTCAATGGGGCAAATTGATCACCAGATTCAAGTTGTGGGGTTGAAATAGGCCTTGTGGAAATATACGGTAAGGGGTCGGACTTTGAAGGGTGTATTTTCCCCCTCTAGACTCGTGTTTCTGTACTTTGATGTTAGAGCATTTCTTGGTCAATATAAAGCTCAGTCGTATTTGCTTGTGTGGATGTTCTTTGTTCCTACATGGCGCAGACAGCTAGAACGGGTGTAAACGCTCGGCATAATGTCGAAGACTTGATCTTGCTCATCACATGTTCTCATTCGCTTGAGCAATGTCAAAATTCAGTTTTGCGGTAGTCGCTAGTAATTTCCTTGGCCGAGTGCTTCGTGTTAGAGCCCACATGTCTCTGCTGAGAATATGCCCTGGAATGTTCAATAAATACTTCACTTGTTTGGTATAAATTCTCCAACTCTGTATAATAGCCTTTTGCTGGAAATGAGAAAGCCAACAAGGCCTTCAGCTGGTCGGGCTTTGTCATCGTCCCCTTGACGATGGAGGCTGGCAAACGCCGCGGTGGTTCGGCGATGTCACGCTGCGAAGTTGATTGGCTGGCTTTCTAACATGCGCTGGTGTCTGATTAAAAACGAAGCACTGATAAGCTCCAAAAACCAGCGAGAGACCAATTTTAGGGGCCTTGGCCCTTGTTGAATCTGCCAACATCGCACCGACGCCAGAATTTGGCTACTTCACCATTAATCAGGTTAGTTGTAACATCATCAAATATCGATGTGTTCACACAAACGAAAACAATCATTTGCACCTCACATCATCATTTCTATCTACGACCATATTAGGCTTCGTCAAAACCCTTTGACATCTCCGTCTTCGGACGGGATGTCTTCGGCAGGAGCTTGCTGCAGTCAGCAGAGAGGGGGGGCATTGGGGTCGTGTTTCGATGCATGACCTCCCATATCGTGTCGGCGAACCACATGAAGACCGCAATCCTGCGCTGAAGCTTCTTGAGGTCGAAGAGAAGAGTCTCGCTGCGGCTTATAACGAGGCCACACTCTTCATTGCTCCTCCTTATCATCTCGAAGTGCAACCATCCAAAACTCCGCACCATTCGGTATCATTACAATTACGCCGTTCTACTAGAGGCGACGCAAAGTAATTTGACTTATTGAGGTCAACGATATCACCGGCTTACATTTAGGAGCGAGGCCTATGGCGTGGCTGCGCAGCTTGTCGACATTGTGGGCCAGGGGGGACGGGGAGACATCAGAGATGCCGGTATCATTCAAAGCTCGCTGGACTACGGACGACGCATGCGTTTCTGAGTATGAAGTTTGCGGTCCATTGGGTGCTGACGGACCTTGGCAAGCTGTGCTTGTCCATTTGAGAGAATTGACGGACAAGACGACACAACTGCCGGGATACTCGGTTATACCTTTTTATCCAACTTCTCAATACACCACAAACGTGTCCAGCGAGCTATACAACCCAGATGTTTCAACCCGGGCAAACCCCAACAGTTCTAAATATGAGCGATATGAGGAACCCTGGAGTCTACACTCAGCCCAGAGCGAAAATATCCCTTTAAATACCACATTCTGGGTCACTAGACCCCAGACCGCGAAGACATTCCACGGATCGAAGCATGAGATTCTGGTCGGCAGCCTCGGCCTCGGTAAAGTGGATGCAGGGGTTACTTGGAACGGAAAGTCTGGGCTTCTGCCCGAGCTCAAATCACATGGGCTCATCCCTTCATCATTTTTCAGCCTCCACATAGGCAGTGCTGGCCTCAAGCTTCCCGGATCTCTTGTGCTAGGCGGTTACGAGCAAAACCGAGTCCTCGGCGATGTAGGTGTCTTCCATGGTTCCGAAAGCCTCTTCCTGGTGGACGTGATGCTTGGTGTGGAAGAAGGTGGCTCTCCTTTCGGCAACGAAACCGGTATTGTCAAGGGCAAGCCCAAAAGCGTGTGGCAGGGGCTGGGTGGTGATGAAAAAGGCGAGACCATGACCAAATCATCTGGAGGCCCGGCAGGATCGGCTGTCATGTACGTTCGCCCTAACTCACCGTATATCGAGCTTCCCATCGGTAACTGCGAGGCCATCAGCAAGTACATTCCCGTAAACTTGCGCAAAGACATCAATTACTACGTCTGGAACGTCCACGATCCCCAGTATCAACGCCTGGTCTCTTCTCCAGCTTACCTGAGTTTCATTTTCTCCGACCAGGATGTTACGAATCTGACCATCAAGATTCCGTTTGCGCTATTGGACTTGACGCTAACGTCACCAATCGTCAATACGTCGACGCCGTACTTCCCTTGTCGATCGTCGGCATATCCCAGTGGGGGTTGGACCCTCGGCCGAGCCTTCTTGCAAGCCGCTTTTTACAGTGTCGACTTCGAAACCGACAAAAATGTCATTTTACGTCTTGCACAAGGTCCTGGACCTAGCCTAGAGCAAGCCATCAGGCATTCCTTTGGCAAGGATAGGGCATCGATACGCTCAAACCCCGCAGATTCATTTGCGAAAACATGGCGACCTCACTGGCAAGTCCTCCCCGAGGACCCGGCTCAAAATCAGACAGGAGAAAGAACAAGTCAAACAGACTACGGAACGAGCTTGGGCAAACCGAAGATTGCAGCCATCATCGTCGGATCACTGCTTGGAGCAGTAGTGCTGGCGGCTGTGATCTTCTATATCTGGAGGCAGCAGACCAGATCGCGTCAGAAAGAGCATACAAATGGTCACGAGGACGCAAGTCAAGTCGTTGAAGTTCTGGGAGAGGGAAGGAAAGTGAATCATGAACTTTCGGCAGAAGAGATGCGTCACGAGATGCCAGTGCCACCAGAACCACAGGAGCTTGAAGGGTCGGTGCCCGCCATCAGAATCCCGTCGCCCGAGCTTCCGGCGACTGAGCTTGCGGCCCCCAACTTCTCGAGACCATCGAATCTCAAGCGCGAGCCTCAGGACAAAGAGCCTTGACACGGCGCCTGGATACGAGCATCTCTCGACGCTCATTGCTCTTGTCCATGACGGATGTTGGATGTTTGTTCGTTTCTTTCAGGAGCCAGCTTGAGCTTGTCTTCAAGTATGGGTTTGGTGGTACAAAGGACAGGTCAAAACGTGTCAGAGTGAAGATAGGCGCCAACGGGAATGGCGCGGGACATATCGGAGGCACTTGCAATAGTAGGACTGCGATGGTTTCATTGAGGTGCAAAGACCAAAACCCCTTGTCAGAGCCAGCGTCTACGCAACTTCTGACCAGGAATTGGAATTCTGGGATTCGATGCGTTTCAGTGAAATGCTGCACTTGAGGTAGTCGATACAAGGCTCATGGCGCTGGAACACTGCCATCGGGATGTGCACAGTACTCACTCCACAATACTCACTCCATTGTACGATCTTATCGATTAGCCCTTCCCCTGACTCAGGGCGTCGCCAGATGGGTCCTGCCCCACAATACTGGCTGGGGATGCTGCGGCATCGCGGCAGTCACTTAAAGTATTCAATTGGAGCAAAAAGAGTACAGCAAGCATCGACTTGCATCGACGAGCAGCCTAATGGGCATCCCACGACGGTACATTCGTGACTGATGGCTGAATCATGACGTTCATCACCTAGCGAGTGAATGCGAGGTGCGGAAACAGGTTGCATCTGCACATATGGCTGCACCACGCGGCTCGCCAGACTCGTCATCGCCATCGACCATGGCTCCCTTCACCGACGATCAAGAGGCTGCACCAGAGCGGCGCTCCGAGGACTCGCTATCATATGTGTCTACCACGAGCCTTGTCTTTGACCGACTTCAGGAGCAGCTCGACAGCGAATCCTCTGGTCTTGGCCGAGGCGGACGAATGCGGTCGCCGGCGATGAAGGACGAGGGCGACTACCAAGACGATGAGGCGGAGGCCTTCCTAGGCGAGCCTGTCGCACCCTCGGCGCGCAAGCCGATGGACAGAAGCCTCCGCCGCATCGTCATCATTGTCGGGGTCGTCTTCGTTGGTGCGTGGCTGGCCGCGCTGGGCGTCTTTGTCGTGACGGGCTCCTACAAGCATGCGAGCGATTCGGAGCACGATCCCGACGCAACGTCCCGCGGATCTGGCAAGGCAGTCACCATGGACCAGGTCCTCTCGGGTTTTTGGTCATCCGAGTCACAAGAAATCAGCTGGATTGCCGATCCGGAAGGAGACGATGGCCTGTTGCTGGAAGTCAAGACTGCTAATGGCTTCTTGGTCGTGGAGGATGTGCGTGCCAACAAGGACGGTGCTGCTGCTCACCAAAACTCCAAAGTCAAGCTGGCCAGATCGCGAACGCTCATGAAGGACGCATCTTTCGAGTACGACGGTCAGGCCAAGACACCAGAGTGGTGGGAGCCGAGCCCAGATCTGACCAAGGTCCTACTGGCCGTTAGCTACAAGAAGAACTGGCGCTGGTCCTTTACGGCCACCTATTTCATCTACGATGTCGCGTCCGGCGACGTGCAGCCTCTTGTACCTAGCAACGACAAAGCCACCGTCCAGTTGGCCAACTGGAGCCCCAAGAGCGACGCCATCTCTTTTACAATGAACAACAACATCTACATTCGTCGGCTAAACGACACCAATGAGGTGGTCCAGATCACCAAGGACGGCGGACCTGAGTACTTCTACGGCATACCCGACTGGGTGTACGAAGAGGAAGTTTTCTCGGGCCGCTCAGCTACTTGGTGGTCAGAGGGTGGTGACTTTCTTGCCTTCCTGCGTACAAACGAGACGGCCGTGCCTGAGTATGCGATCGAGTACTACATCCAGCGTCCGACAGGCAAGCGCCCTGCTAAGGGTCAAGAGGCATACCCTGACGTGCGAAACATCAAGTACCCGAAGCCGGGCGCACACAATCCCGTTGTCGACGTTCAGTACTACGACGTGTCCAAGGGAGACGTCTTTGATGTTTCTGCAGAGGGAGCATTTCCGGACGACGACCGAATCATTTCCAATGTCCTCTGGGCCGGTGACAAGGTTCTCGTCAAGCAGTCCAATCGCGTGGGCGACTTTCTGAAAATCTCTCTCGTCGACCCTGCTCAGCGCGAGTCTAAGATTGTGAACAGCGTCAACATTGCAGAGATAGACGGAGGATGGTTCGAAATTTCCCACACAATGAAGTACATCCCTGCGGATCCCGACCACGGCCGTCCGCAAGACGGCTACGTCGACACTGTCATTCACGAGGGCTACGAGCACATAGGCTATTTCACGCCCACGAATAATTCAAAGCCCATCATGCTCACATCCGGCAGTTGGGAGGTTGAAGATGCCCCCTCGGCCGTGGACCTGAAGAACAACCTCGTCTACTTTGTCGGCACCAAAGAGTCATCCATCCAGCGCCACGTCTACTCCGTCAAACTCGACGGATCTGACCTGACGGCCCTCACAGATACTTCCGCCGAGGGCTACTACGACGTTTCATTCTCTGCCAATGCCGGCTTCGCACTGCTCTCGTACCAAGGCCCCAAAATCCCTCACCAGAAAGTCATTTCCACGCCCTCCAACGCAGCCCAGTACGACCGCACCATCGAAGACAACGCAGCCCTCGCTGACAAAGCCAAGAAACACGAGCTCCCCATCCTCCAGTACGGCACGCTGAAACTCGACAACGGCGTATCGGTCAACTACCTCGAGCGCCGACCGCCTCACTTCAACCCCAAGAAGCGATACCCCGTCCTCTTCCAGCAATACTCCGGACCGAAATCCCAAAGCGTCGCCAAGAAGTTCTCCGTCACCTTCCAGAGCTACGTCGCCTCCGCGCTGGGCTACCTCGTCGTCACCATCGACCCCCGCGGCACCGGCTTCCTCGGACGCCAGCACCGCGTCGTCGTCCGCTCCCAGCTCGGCCTCCTCGAAGCACAAGACCACATCGCCGCTGCCCGACACTACGCCTCGTTGCCCTACGTCGACGCATCCCGCATCGCCATCTGGGGCTGGTCCTACGGCGGCTTCCAGACGCTCAAAACCCTCGAACAAGACGCCGGCCGCACCTTCTCGTACGGCATGGCCGTCGCCCCCGTCACAGACTGGCGCTTCTACGACAGCATCTACACCGAGCGATACATGCGCCTCCCGCAGGACAACGAAGCCGGATACACCGCATCCGCCATCTCCAACGCCACCGCCCTCGCCCAGAACAAGCGCTTCCTCATCATGCACGGCTCCGCCGACGACAACGTCCACTTCCAAAACTCCCTCAAACTCCTCGACTATCTTGACCTGGCCTCCGTCGAGAACTACGACTTCCATGTATTTCCCGACAGCGACCACAGTATTTCCTTTCATCACGCTAATCGCATGGTCTACGATCGTGAGTCCCTCCCTATCTCTCCTTTTGTGCCAAGTCGCGTGATGAATTCCGCTGTTCTTTCCCTTTGCTATGAGAAGCGTGCGGCTGATGTTATGCGCAGGATTGAATAATTGGATCATCAATGCGTTCAATGGCGAATGGCTCAAGACTGTCAATCCCAAGCCGATTGATGGGTAGCAGTGTTATGACAGGAGAGAAGCCTCATAGCAACATAAACACTCGAAACGAGGCACAAGCAAAACGCTTAGCTCGCAAATTACGTCATTCGCATGCGACTTGATTCATTGCTTGCGGCCTGGAACTGGCGCTTTGTCGTATTCAGAGATCGGCGATTTGGGCAGCAGGAAACACCCAAGCAATATTGCGCCATATCATCACTCCACCAGATTTTAGAATATGATAGACCTCAATGTGAATGACATTCGAAAATGAATTATTAGCATACAAGACTCTATAGCTCCGCAATTTGTTCCCTGTAATAATCTACTGGCTTGATAGATTCAGGTTTTAGTCTGGCTAAAAGGCCAGCATCGACTACAGATCACTGAAGATGGTCAGGCTCGCCTTTCCCTCATAGCTTTTTTCTCCCATTTATAGCGCAGAACATCTTCGCCCTTCTTCGAGATCTTCTGGCTGGCAAATCCCCATTTTCGTATGACGGTGCAGAGCTGCAAGAAAGTTGATGTCGAAAGCAGAATAAAAGCATACGCAAAGAGTACAGGTGTTCCATGGGCTCAAATCAAGCCCTGAGTCTTTCCCCCGCAAGGACTCGTTTGGCCCCAGTCCCTTGATCCCGCAGCTTCGTTCGAGACATGGCCCGAGGCTGCACTAAACGCGGGAGAGCCGCGGGAGAGCCGTGTGTGTTTTGAAGTCGGCATCCAGGCCCAGACCGGCACTTGCATCTAGTAACCGTAGCCGGTGGGTTGCGGTGCAAATCCATTGGCCTGTGGATACGGAGCGGGAGACATGCTGCCCATGTTCCCGCCCGGTCCGGCAGTAATCATGAGACGTCCAGCACCGAGAATTGGAGTGTTGTCTTCCGTTTTCTCCTGTTCTTTCTCTTTGGCCTTACGGGCCTCATTGTCGCTCTTCAGCAACGCGATCTCTTTCGTTTGTTGCGACAGCATGTTGATCATGTACGGCATGGTGAAGTCGGTCAAGCCATGGCGCCATGAGAGTTCCAGTACAAGATCCGGTCGGAGCAGGTCATTACACGCGTACAACATGCCGGTATAACACTCACGATGCCCGATATCGACGAACTAGGGATCGAATTAGCCAAACTTGATAATTGCTTGAAGTCTAAGGAGAACACTTTTGGCACATACATAGCGTAGTAGTTCGTTGACGACATCGCTTTTGCCAGAGATGGCCGCAGTCTCAATGGCATCCTTATACAAGCGGTCCTGCTTGGACAGCGCAATCGACTTTTCCCAGCGTTTGTTCTTGCGATAGATGCTGGCGGCAATTTGGCGGAAAAAGATTAAATCGTGCTTTTCGAGACGTCCAGCTAGTTCAACAGCGTCGTAATTGTCGTAATTTTGTACAGAGTCCTTCAGAGTCTTGTAGTCTTCCTCCTCAATAAGTAAGTCATTGACGGCCTCATTGACAGTTCGCTTGTTCTGCGATTGGACGTTCAGCAAGAAAGGCTTGATCAGGGGCAAGCTGTCGTTTTTCTGGAACATCTTGACAACGCGATTGACGTCAATGCGAGCGGTTAGGGCAGCCAGCAGATCGGTGAGTAAGGAGGGGTGCTGTTCCACATAGAACTTGACCGCACGATAATAAATCTCCAAGTTCGCAACCTTGACAACGATTTCCTTGAACTGGTGATGATCCCAAGAATTCTCTGGACGTTCAATGACGGCCAGAGCAGCGTTGTCGAACTCATCGTAGTGGAAGTAGCAGAAAACAAGCTCAGGCCACAAATTTGCCTCCTCACAGGCGCGAATCATTTTCGGCATGTTCATTCTCGACCAGAAGATCTTGATATGTTCCATCAAACGTTCGGGATGGTATTTTGAAAGCGCAATACCCAGCTCCGTGAACATACCCATGTGGGCACGTTCAAGGCCGAGACCCTGCTCGAGAAGACTAATGAGCTCATCGAAGTAACCACTGTACTCGTACTCTTTGACAAGAGTCTGTAGTTGCTCTGCGTCCACAATCAAGTTGAGACCACAAATTTGAGCAAGACGAAACTCTTTCTTTTGAACGCACGCCTCGTGAACCTGCTTCCACACCTTGATATTGTTGGCTTTTCGGGCGCAGTCCACGGCGGCCTGGTAATCGCCAAGATGGACCAGGGTGGTGGCGAGTTTGGCCCAGTTGGAGATGCTAGTATAGAAAATTTTCGAAGCCTCGAAAAGGCCCGCCTCGTAAGCTTTATCACCAGACTCCTCGATGTTGGCAACGTTGGTAGCTCGCAAGAAATCCTCGAGCTCGGGGAGCTGATCAAGGCGAGCGTAAGAGAAAGCGAGAGCGGTGTCGATGGCAGGCTCACGGAGGGTCTTGCGTGCCATGCGCAGATACTTGAGAAGCTCCTCATTCTTACCGGCTTCGGTGGCGATCTCGATCACCTCGACATAGTTCCTTGGATCTTGAGCTTTGATATACGACTCAATGGCATCGGGCACGCGGAGACCATCGAGTTGAGCTTTGCCGACTTTACTCCATACCTCGGGGATATCAACCTCTTCTGCATAGGCTTGAGATCTGTCGATGCTGACGACGTTCTCAACGAGAACGTCCACGGCAGCTGTCTTGTTATCGGCCTTTTTGTAAATCTCGAATGCCTCTTCATACAAACCGACATCGACACACAGTGTTGCTATCTCATCAGGGTCATACCCGTCGAGCTTGTGAATATAGTCCATCACACGACCCTTATCGGCCTTGGCCGCGGTAAGCATCAGCAAATTCTGCAAGTTCTGATTATCGCTGAACGGAGACGGCTCCAGTACGATCTTTTCCAGAAGCTCAATAAGCTCAAGCGGCAGATCGTTGTCCAGGAAGGAGGCAACCGCAACTGAAACTTTGCCCGGATCGGTGGACTCGGGAACAGCCGTCGAGGTAACCTGGTCGACGACTGAGCGACGATGGATGTTGTTCTCACTGAGGACAAATCTCCACAGCTCGGGATCAGAACGCTCCAGTAGGTAGCGGGCCTGTGCTCGGTACATGGAGTTTTCATTGGTGATGTTTACCAATTCCAAATCGTTCTGCCCCTTGGAGTAGGCAATGTATGCCAGATTAGGATCGCGCTTCTCGCAGTACTTTCCGACGATGAGCGTGTCGTATTGATGGTTTTCCTTGAGAAATTTTTCTGGCGCGTTGTTTGAGTCGATGTAGATCTTGGCGAGAGCATTATAAACGGCCTGTTGCTGATTTCCCGCTTGCAGGGTAGCTTCAAGGAAAGGAAGCAGGAGTTTCAGGCGGTTGCGAGACTCAACCTCAGCAACAAGCTCATCTATGACAAACTGCTGTGCGTTGACAGTGCCCAGTAGTTGCTTAATGATTTGCTCATCACAGTCAACGTCAAGCAGACCACCAACTACAGCAGGTGTTCTTTGAGGATTGACACGCTGAACGTATGACTCGATGGCCTGAAATTGCTGATTCTGATACAAAAAGAGGATCAGCTCATGTACGAAGTTGAAGCGGTCGCACACAATGATCAGAGGCAGCTGTTCCGGCAGCTTGGCTTCCTTGAGGAAGTTTTTGACCTTCTCCGGGTTATAGTAGTTACTGTCTCGGCAGATACGCTCGACTTCGTTCAGCTGATTCGACTTTGTGGCAGCCTCGATGTACTTGAAGTGAACATCAGGGTCGTCCGACAAGTTGATGATACTTCCAAGGTAGTAGAATAGACCCTCGGAGGTTTTATGCTTTTCGAGAAGATCAATCAGGCGAACAGGGCCGAGAAGTTCCGAGTACTTCGTGGCAACGCTGACAACGGCCTGCAAGTTCTGGCGGATATTGTGCTTCAGCATGGCATCGAGACAATCGAGCGACTGTTCGACAGACAGCTTGCCGAAGAAATTATTGAACCACTCGGGATTGAAATTGGGGCTGCCTGGGATGTTGACAATGACGCGCTTGACGGCCTCGGGATCTTCATATAGCTCGAGAGCCTTCTGGGGCAGACCAGCTTGTTCACAAAGCTGGGCAACGCGGGTCTTGTCGAAGTGGGTGAACATATCGTTACCAAGTATGGCTTCGGCCACCGGCGGAGCATTGATAAGATTCATTTCCAGTAATCGGGTTTGGAGACGAGCGTGTTCTGGCTTATTTTCCTTCAAAGCGTCCAAGAGGAAGGCTGTGGCTTGTTGAATCAATCCTTGGGACTGGAATACATCGCAGACTCGTTCAAAATCCACCAATGGACCTTGTTCAGTGTTTGCCAACGCGGAAGCGAATTCAACCCCCTTTTCAGGGTTGGTCCGAATGATGTGCTGCAAAAGCTGGACATAGTCGGGTTGATAGCCCGTTTGTATCGCATACGGCAGGATTCTGTCAAATTGGCCGGTTTCAGCAAATCCGGCCACAACTTTTTGGGGAACGTTGGCTTTCAAATAGATACTGAGAGCCATGTTCACGTCGTGAGGTCGGACCAGGTCACCAAGCTGTTCCGAGCAATCCAGCTTGTTCTCTTTGAGCCATTTCTCGAGTAAGTGCTTCCTATTCTGCGCGAGAACTGGCTGAGCGAGTTCCAGCGTTTCGTGGCGGTTCAAAGCGCCCTTGTCAAGTAGCATACCAAAATATTGCAGAGTGAAAGCCATTTGTCCGGGCTGCGCAGGCAGGCGCTTGAACTTGTCAATCGTCTCGGGAGTACGAAGGAAGCCACGTGGGGAGTTAGCAGCGATCTTGGCAGCCTCCAGATATTCTCCAGAGTTGAACAAATGGTCGAACTGCTTCGCATAAAGGTTATCCGCACCAGGCAGTCCAGCTCGAGAAGACAATTTGATGGCAATTTCAGTATTCGCCGGGCTTTCAAGAATATACGGAATAATAGAGGCCTCGTCGATCGTGACAAAGAGCACCTGGCCTTTGCGGTTGATTCCCACGAGACCAGACGAATCGCTGTCAGCACAGCTGGTAAAGATTGTTTCACTCGAAATTCGATTCATGTAAATCGTTGTGCCGGATTCCAAATCGTAGAGGTGGATGAATCCGTATTTGGTGACCATGAAAATGACACCGTACTTTTGAGAAATTTGCAAGGCCACAGGGAAGTCGTTGGTGGCCTCCACTGGGAAATATACCTCAACAGCCTTCTTCTGGAAGACAGGATTGGATTCCGCATGGTCAACCTCAACAATGTGTAGCTTAGCGCCAGTAGCGGTCCGCACGGCGAAACTAAAGAGCTTCGTATCTTGTGGCGCGCCTTCCAGTCGAATGGATCCGAAAGCTGCGGCGTGGCCTTCGATAGCTTGGCTTATTCCACGGTCTTTGGAATAAAGCTGCATGGCACCGACCACACGGCCTTGTTGAGACGATATGCCGACCACGACCATCCATTTGCCGTCTCCGTTAGTACGGTAATTGATGATTTGAGAGCCCTGTTGCATTATCAGATGTTAGCCTTGCCTATTTGTTACAGGATCATGTTGAGATAGAGCATCGAACATTTAGATTTGCATTTCGCTCGAAGACCTTGAACGGGGCATCTTGGCTGGCGTCATACACGTCCCAGTGATAAACACTGCTGGTGGTAACGAGGCCCAAAGTTGACTCGGTGATCCACTTCCAAAATTGAACATCCTCATTCAACGTGCATGATTTGAGCTTCTTCTTCTGCTCGAGATCAAAGACTTGCAATGTCCTTGATTGGGCTTTGAGAGCAATGACTTGTTTGTTCCAGTGCATGATGGCACTGTCGGCCTTGATGGGCCGACGCATCACATTGTTGCCATTCTTCAGTTCGACTATGACGACTTCGGGCTGCGCGCCCTCGCCCTTCTGCTCACGAATGCATACGTACGAGTCGGATTCGAGGGTCTGGGTGTAAGTTCAAGAGTCAGAACGTGCTTCGAAAGCGCTGGTGTCTAGGTGGTGAAAGCACTCACACAGGAATTGAAACCGATAGACTGCGTGTCCACTCCAACGTTGGCGAGCTGTACCAGCTCCTGAAACTTGATGGGCAAAGGCGCCATTGCGCCAAAGAATCAAGCCGCTTTCTTGCAAGGCTGGAAATGGAAGCAAGCGTTGAGGTCGTTGAAAGTCGAGTGCAGTCGACGTCCCTCGCAGACACAGACAGGCATTCAAGCACCGATGACTACGAGAGTGGGTTCGAAGTGACAACCTGAGGCGGAAGCTGCCATGCGCCCGATGGCATGAATGAGCAACAATTGTGTCGAGAAAAGCAACCCAAAAGGAAGCAAGAAATGGATCAGGTCAGACAATTGAAAGCAGGGCGACGAGATCGATGACCAAGTGTTGTTGGCAGCGAAGTAGCGGGTTGGTCGTAGACTCTGGAGTTTGGAAGGTTGCCGTTCGTGTGAGAAGTTAAGGAGTTGAGGCTTGGAGGTGCAATTTGGCCTACTTGTTCCTTCCAATAAGGCAACCGAACGGGTGCATCAGTTGCAGGTGTGACCAGCCAAGTCGACCGCATACGGAAGGATCAAAGATACTCCGCTCTTCGAGCTCCTTCACTTTACTGACCTTCCTTGCTAGCACGTGCACTGCACCGATCAGGCAGAAGCAGCCGCTGCTGAGGCATCAAAAACACCACATGCGATTCATTCGCGTAGGTAAGTTTATTTCCAAGGTTGTCATTGATGGTATCATTGATGGTATCGAGTAGGACTCATATTCGCGGCAACAAGACCGAATGATTGAATGGAACGACGCCTCAGCTCGTTTTTCATCCTTCTGGAGGCTTCTCGATGTTTCTAGTCTCGCCCCCGCGAGTGCCCCAATTCTGAGCAGCATTCTTGATGTTTCCAACTTCTCGAGAGCACCCATTGATGCCTAGCAGAGTATTCGCCACCGCAACAATTGTGTACAAAGTTGCTCACTGTCATCATTCGTATTGCCATGGACATACATAATTTGATCGATTCACGACCGGAATATAGGTGAGGCCTAGGCTGCTCCCGGGCATTCAAATTACGTCACACTGCTCACGCAGAAGGGCGTGTATGAGGCACATTTTTGAAGTTTCACATCGGAAATTCCATCTTGCCGCATCAGAGACGCTCCCGAGTGTATCGTAACCGACCTTGCATATGCGAGACTTGGTGTCGTGATTCAGGGTCCCGATACGGCCGCTGCGCTCTGGGAAGTTACGGCATTCACTCATCTCAACAACACAGCTGGAACTGCTGCAAGTGATACGAAACTCAATAAAACCCAGGACCGCCTCAGTGAAATCAGTTCAGAATGACGTGAGTCGATCAATTGCCTGGTATCACGCGTTATGTCGAATGATATACCTTATGTAATGGTCAAGTGTCCAAAAGCGATCCTAACGTTGACTTTGGCGCACGTCCGCTTGGGCAATGGTCAGTCGAGCGAGGAGCGAATCAGTAACCCCCGCAGAGTGATTGATGCTACTCCGCGCTCCGCAAGGTCGCGTCTGATGCTACCTACCCTGTTGCCTTGAAGTATTTACTGACCATGCTCAACACAGCTTCGTTTACCTCCTTTGGACTCGTAGCGTTCAAGTAATGACCACCACCCTCGACAAAGGTCAAAGTAGCCTCGGGAGAAGAAGTAAACAGCTTGATCTGCTCCTTGGGTACCTCAGTTCGAAAAATGGGATCCTCCTGGCCCTAGCATATCATTGCATGTCAGCGGTGATTGCGCGGGATAGCTAACAAAAAGGGAACACCGACCTGAAGCCAGAACACGGGACATTTGACATCTCGCAAGCGAAACAGAAGCCCGTCCCTCTCCAAAAGGCAGGCCAGTGCCATGCGCACCTTGCGGCGACCTTGGTCGCCTGAATATACAGATTTCACGGTCTCGTCCCAGAACGAGAGCGTCTCCGGAGATACAGTGCCCGAGAAGCCCAGTTTCGCTACCAGGCCTCGCCAGACAGGGTCAATGACGAAGTCGGGTGTTGGGGTAGCACTACACCATTGGTCGTAAAAAGGAAGAAGCTGAGTTTGAGGATCCCAACACCCCTTCGCACGGGACGCTGCTGATTCGCAGTCCATGCTGGTACCCAACGGCAGTATTCCGAGAATCTATTACGTGACGCTGTTATTAACACATGGTTTCTGTGTCTCCGACTTGTCTCGGAAGCTGTCATGATGGGGCGAGACCAAAGAAGCGGCAGCGACGTACCCTGTCCGGGCGCAGGAGGGCCATACGCGCCACTATCCAGCCGCCCTGGCTAGTGCCCAGGGCAAATGCCTTATCGATGTGAAGCGCGTCCATCACCTGCAGAGCCATGATAGCCGAGTCCCAGTATGTAAAGTGTTCCGACGTTGAGGTGGTTGCGCCATGGCCGAGGGGCTCAATGGCGAGAAGATTGGCAGCGTCAGTCAACTTCTTGTCCTCAAACTGGCTGTCATACAGCGACGCTGTCGTGCACATTGAATTGATGAGCACGACAGTAGGCTTGGAATGATCCAGAGAGGTGCTGTCGAGACGGTATCCTGCTGTGATCCCCCCGAGGTGTGGAACCTGAAGCGTAGTTTTTGCGGCCATTTCAGTAGATCTTCTGGCAGAAGCGAGGGGGCCGCACCGTTGAGTGAGGTTGACAGCAAATCCGCCTTGGGACTGACGATGGTGCCGGCGAAACGTGGTTTCGACTCCAAGACAAGTTCAAACTCCGTCTGCAACTGAACATCCTTGGTCGGCATCCGACCCCATCCACAATAAAAGCAAATCTCTTGCATCTCGTACGTGCCACAAGGCAGCACTTATTGAAGGGTTTATTGACCCAATACGTTGCCCATAGCCCATGACCTAGTGCTGCGCGCATTCAATTTTCGGTCTGTCTACACACCAACACCCATGTTTTCCAGAGCCCACGGCGAGGTCAGTGACGCCGATCCACCAATCAAAGGCTGGTAGGGGGGTGTCAGAGTCTACTTGGCACTCCATAACGTTCGTCGTCTTGACAATTCTCCGGTCAATTGATTCCATGGCAGCTGCCAGATTGACTCCAGGAACGACTCGAAAAACCCTTCAAGCATGTGTGTGGCATCGCTTGGCTAGAAAAGCCAGGACTGACTGATTCGTGCGATTGCCAATCGGATCGCTGTCAACAACCGGCCAAATCACCGACTTCAACGCAGAACGACGCAGGGACAGTGGGCCACAGGAGCTGGTCGCCAGGGATCAAGTTGGCGTGCTTGGCGTGCAGGCTCGTGTTCAAACCCTGATGAATGAATGACAGATTGATGCTCCGTACTCCGCGGTGGTGGTATGATTATCATTGCTCACGGACGGTTAGCCACGCCAAGCCACGCGGAAGCTCCGCTAGCTCCATCGCAACGGTTATGCCTGGCCTGGCCTGCCACTACGGCTGCTAGCCAGCATTAGAGGCCCTAAAGACGACGGGAACGGACGGCACGCACCGCTTCTTGTAGCGCCGCTGCTCTCGGCCTCTCTCTCTCCCTCCCCTTCGAGCACTTCTGCTTCTTCTCCCTCGGCTCTTGCTTCACCATCGCGACTCTTCTCCTACCAGACTGTGAAGGGATGTGGCGGGCCAGGCCTCGTCATCATTATCGTCATCGTCGCCGTCGTCGACGGGCTGCGTTGGGGAAAGGCCCGTGCGAGGCCAAGAATATCACCTGACCTCGGCAATCCAAAAGGTCGAGTTCTTCAGATGTCATGACAGTGCAGACACAGCAGACTATCAAGGTTTCCGTGCCTTATCCGGCTGGTTCCAGTCCCAGTTCCAGAACCGGCTCAGTGCATGTCATTAGCGGCCTTGTCATGCAGATATATGAACGATGGACAACAACAGCACCTTTTCGACTCGTGCCCTGTGGTCTTTTCGGGGCTCAAACTGCAGCGGAGACGACCGAGGTTGCTTTAGTAGTAATAGCCGACTTGAACTGAAGTCGGGAATCCGACCCGATTTCGCCTCTTTCGCTGCCCCTGCTTCAAGATTGCAGACGCCCCCGGCAGATCGTCTCTTGGCACTGCAAGGGTCCCGTCTAAACACTGTCAAGTGCAGGGGAATTCCGCCTGGCAGTATTTGTCTCGATTTTGTGTCGGAATATGTTCTTAAATGCGAGTACTTGCTGGTGCAAAAACCTGGCCTGCCCCCCCTTTGCCACCTCCAACTCGGCCGCGCAGTCATGTAAAAATATTGGGATAACGTTCAATGTCGACAGACCGAGTGTCCACGCTGCCCGGTTTGCCGGGCTTCAACCCGCACGATTTACGGCCATGGACTGTTGCCGTGGTCGTGTCCATGACGGCGCTGGCCTTGGTCGCCGTCGGCTTGAGGATATTAAGCCGCCGCCTCAAACAACAGGAGCTGTGGTGGGACGATAAGATGATCATGTTTTCAATGGTTGGTGAAAATGCGGCGCCGACATCGACAACGGCTTCCGCCATCCGCTGACTCGATGTTGCGTCTTTCAGGTCTGGAATCTTGTCGTCGTTGGCTTCGTCTTTGCCATGTATTCGTCAGGCATGGGACTTCACGCAGATCTGGTTGACCCCGCCGACATTGTCATGATGGCCAAATGGCTCGTCGTGGCCGAGATCCTGTACGCCTGGAACTTGGGCTGGACCAAAGTGAGCTTGCTACTCATGTACTACCGAATATTCCGTCACGCCTATTTCAAGAGGATGGCGTGGGCTGTCGGCGCCTTCGTCTGGGCATGGGTCATCTGCATCACCTTCCTCTTCATCTTCATCTGCGTCCCGGTCCAGAAGCTATGGTACCCTCACCTGCCTGGCCGTTGTATCCACCAAGTAGGAACTTGGATGTCGAACGCCGCCTCGACCATTTTGACCGACCTCATCATCTTGCTCATGCCCATCCCGCAGATCTGGAAGTTGGCTTTGCGCAAGACAGAAAAGACTGGTCTGACGCTGGCCTTCTGTCTCGGCTTTTTGTGAGCAGCCCAAGTGATGTACGTGATGGTGCTTGCAGCTAACCGACGATTCTTGGCAGCGTCGTCTTCGCATCGGCTTATCGAACAAGCGTTCTGTTCACCTACAGCGATAAAGACCCAACCTACACGTTGGCTCCAACCGTGGGATGGACAGTCATCGAAATGTCAGCTGGCATCATATCCGCCTGCCTGCCCACTCTCCTCCCGATCGTCTTGTATTGTGCGCGCCTATTCGGCTACCGACGGACAACGAACGGGCCTCTTCTCAGAGAGCCCGACGCTCCGCCGACCTTTGGAGGCTCTGGCGGCAAAAGGGTGAAGTGCAAAGGGGGCTCTACGACTCTGACGGCCTTCAGCACCCAACTTGACGAGGACGGCTCCGACAAAGCTGCGGACGGCCCGTTCTACCACCTCCCTGACGACAATGCTGAGTGCTCGAGTGTCACTGCCCCGTCAACAGAAGCGCCAAGCCTGAAATGTGAGCCGTCGCCAGAGCCGCATCTTCGGCCAGATATGCAAGGCTATGGTCACTCTGTCAAGAGCTACACGATTAAAGGAAACACGACTCATGATGATGACATACCACTGCAGGGGATTAGGGTGCACAAGGATTTCAAGAGGTCAACGGTCAAGAAGCGGTAATGGCGAGAAACATCAAATGAGACGCGATTCATGACCTGCTTGCTCTTGTTGGGTCACCAATCGAGCCGTGCAGAGAAACCCATCGATCTTGCGGGTGGCGTGTCCCAAGCAACCTTGCTCGGCAATAGGGTCTGCTTTATTCCGTGACTTGTTCGTAGGCATGAGTAGCACGGGCGAAGGCTGAGATGGGAAAATAAACGTGAATGACTTGTCAAGCGCCGCGGCATTTCGACTTCCAAGCCCCACAAAAATTACATGTAGGCGGCCTGCACGAAATCTTCTTGAACGACGCCAAAGACAAGGACCGACGTTTGACCTTTTGCTTCTCTTCCTACACCATGAACCATGATGTGCTCATGGCAACAAAACACAGCGCGCCCCCTGAAGCGGTCAATCGTCAATTTCCTCCAATGTCATGCTTCTATCCAGCTTCCGCTTCCTGAACACCTGGCCCATCAGACTTGACGTCGCACGTCCTACCCAAACCGCACATCTCGTGCATCATCGCAGCATCTCGCGAACCGCAATCTGCCAGCAACACCTAATGAACCGGCCCAGGAATTCCCAACCCCGGCCCCCGCGCCGGAACCAGCATCCCAGCCGCTCATCTCAGCCGCGCGCAACGCCCCAACAAGCAGCCGGCACCGTTCCCACGCCCCAGCAAGTCATCCCGGGAGCCAACGTCTTCATCGTCCTCAAACAGGACCAGCCCACCGGCAAAGAAACCTTTGGTGCCGTCGCCGAGCTCCTCACGCGCGGCGCGCACCCGCGCGGCATCAAGGTCCGTCTGCAGAGCGGGCTTGTCGGGAGGGTTCAGCGCATGGCTGATGCCGCCCCGCGCTTTACTCATCGATACACGGATGTGCGGAGAGACGAGGAGCTCTCGGAGCCGCCGGCGCGGAGTCTTGCGGATTTCATGCCCGCGTCGCCTGAGCCTGTCGCTTCGGCCAATTGTCCGGTTTGTGAGAACTTCGAGGGCGATGAAACGGCAGTGACGCGGCATATTGAGAAGGAGCATCTGGAATGAATCCGCTTGCGACGACGCGCGGGACCTTCGCGGGGTCGTGCTACCATCACACTTTGTACGGCACTTGATGTGCTTATTTCGAAGCCAACGACCTGGTCAGTGACATGTCTCACTTGTACAATTCGTTTCACTGAATATGCCAAAGCCATCTGCTCAATGAATCAGGGGTCGAATGTTTGGCGATTATACAGTTTCTCCCGGTGTTGTATGATGTGGGCACCGAGAAGAGGTTGGAAACTGGGCATGGCGTTGATTTGGCTCAAATATTGAATCATCTATCTGGATATCCCCCCTAGAGTCTGGCAACGTACCCTAATTATATGAGACTCGCTCGCACATACTGTGTCTGGATGCTCAACTGGCGATTGTTAGATGCTAAAACGGCAGATGCCCGGTGAAAGACAGTCCAATATTTGAGCACCTCGTGCTGCACGAGATCCTAAAGCTTCATCGTCTTGACCTCAGAGTGCTGCCTGAACAAAAGAAATAAATGGCATTCACTTCCTCTTCACTACGTTCAAGGGACGAGTCACTCTTGGCAAGCCCATGACCTCTTTACCATGTCGCAATGCTCTCTCTCTCTCTCACAACCATGAAAATATCTTGTTCATTTCGTCCGAACCGTAGTATTGCCTCCCGGGGCGGTTGCATGACTTCACGATACGGCCCAAAGACTCGTTGCGCGCCGGATACAACATCAACGTGCCTGAACGGTATTCGTCAAACTGTGGCAAGGCGAGATCCTCGCTGAAGCTACCAGAGTGATGTCTGTTGTCACACACAGTCCCTAGCGTCTCGATAATTCCCTATTGGAGAAGGTCCGACCTAACTACAAAGGAGAGGTCAGCATTTCCTTTGGGAAGTCATGAAGTCGATATGTGGCAAGTCGCGACAGCTTGCTGGTGGTGACAACGTCTGCAGTCAACGTTTGGCAGACGGTCCACGCAAGATTCTCCATGAGTCCATTTCATTGCCTTTCTGCGGCAGGCAAGATAGTGGGTGACGAGGCGACTAGTCAGCCTCGAAAGCGGATGGCCCACTGGCCTATCATCGAAGCGACATGATCGATTGCTCCGGGATTTTCTCCTCAAGTGGTGGAATGAGACAACAGGAGGAAATTGAGCAGTGTTCGTTTCGGCTGGAGGATGGCGACCGATGTAGGAGTTTGAAGGCAGGAAGGAGAGTCGTGGCTGCTTCGTGGATCATCCCATTAGTTCGCGAGAAAAGGCTTTTTTGGTCTTGTATCCACGGGCAGGAGCCATGAACAGGGCTCATGCTGTCGTGGAGCTTGGAAGGCGTATGACTGCCTACTGCCAAACACTCTGCCGGTGAGAAGGAAAGAAGGATCTCAAGGAGGTGATGACCACCGAGAAACGAAAGGTACAGTACGATTTGTAGTTTTGGGGAGACCTAGCAGTCGCCTATCCGGGCCTGAAGTCAAAAAGCACGAGTGCAAGAAACAGCAATCGCAGGGGCTCGATGCTTACGCGTGGGGTCTTGCCTCGAGCGCACTCGAAGTGCCCTCGATGGTAGGGTCACAACTGAAGATGACCTGCATGCTCGCACCCTTCCGAACAATTTAGCTAGTCAGCTAGCGCACCCTTCACTAGAGCTCTGAGGGGTCGAAGAAAGCCCGTAAAATTGCTTAGCCAGTAGTTGTAGCAATTGCGGAACGTCCTTATGATCAGTAAGAATCGTGCCAGGGGCCAGGTCCGGGTCCAGGAACTCCAGGTAGACCACAGTAAGATAACACAAAGGACTTGGAGACATCGCATCGTTGGGAGAGGTATTTGGAGCGAGTAATCAGATCGCGAGGGAGACGCTTGCGCTGGCTAAGGAAGACTGTCCTCGGCTCCCGTCATCGCGCTCTCGAAGTACAGCCACATCATGATGCAAGTTATCGGGCTGGACGCCTTTTGCAACGTGGCTCTAATCCCGATGGCAACATTGATCCGGGACTCTTGTCGAGTGCGAAGAGGTAATGGTCTCTTCGTTCTTCCCATGACCGGGCCCTTCACCGAGCTGTCGCCACTCACACCTGATGTGGTGATAACGCTCCTTCTTGTACGCGATGTAGTGTGGGCGAACCACGTTTGCGATTGGGAACATTAACAATCACTCTTGGCAACGAGTCTGGAATTTCCCCTTTCACACTACCTTTTGTTCGGCAGCAGATTTCATGAATACTACACCCTGTTTGCCCGTTGCATCTCGGTAATGTGGTCAATGGCTACAGTGTTGCCTAAACGTTGGGCAAGACTAGAGACGGCGGCCAAGCCGCGACTCGGTATGACGAAAGTTCAATAGACACCGAGGATAGAACAGAGGGCTAGCTGTGCCGCTTCGCGGCGGGTCTTGGGAAGCGCGCCTTGATGTTCGCATTTGATCAGGTTTTCTGACGCAAAGGCCCGACTGATGGCAAATGTCGGAGCTCTGTGTATCATTGCATCCCGTCCCATCCCACTCATGGCACCGAGTGTTTGTGTTTCAATGTCACTGGAAATTGCCTTGACTACCGACATCAAAAGGGGAAAAAAGCCGCGCCCTGGTGCCCTGGAAGCGCTTGTACGAGTTCGAGTTGGAGCATAAACGAGCGGCACTACTTCTGATGCCGTCTTTGAGTAAGTAGTATCCTTCGCGTTGATCCAGGAGCTGGTACGCGTGCCTACTGGTCCTGCAAAGTCTCTTCGTTCGCCTACAATGAATGCATCCTTACCATGACGATGCGCTACTAATCGGATGATCCCAGAAGGAGGCGTGCATCGTTCACCGAACAGCTCGGTATACTAAGGCCAAGACGTCTTTAGGTGTCTCTCGTATTGTTCAGTAACGTCCAAACTGTCGGCCGCAGGACGTCGCCACACAATAGGTGCGCAGCACATCCCGTTGATGGTACTATTTCTACCTCCGCTTCTCCTGTGCGTCAGCAACACCATCCACTTTTTATTTCTGCTCGCCTTAAGGAGAGAAATGTCACGATAATTCCCTATGACACTGAGGCTGAGTCGGGCATCGTTGAAGCCATGGAGAGAGCTCCTTTCCATCCTTCGCCTTTGCAAATCTATATTGCAAATCGGGATCCTCGTGAAGCCTTTTATCTGTAAGTTGTAACGCATTCCGCGTTCCCTTGCCCCGCGCTGACATCATCAGGAGACAGCGCGACGATGCTCAAAATACAGGATCACCAAGTTTCGATGCAGTCGATGCGGTCTTCTCCAGGACGAACACCGCCCCTGCGACTGCGGAGAACACCCTCACTCACAGCAATGGCTTCGTGCACAACCCATCGACAATCCATTCGCCCGGTCTAGTCAACGACTCGCACGCCTATGGGGAACATCTGCCCGACACTTTCACCCAAAATGGTCCAAGTCATGCTGCAAGTGGCGGGGGATTAGATCGCGAACAGGGGAACATATGCCAATTAGGTATTCCCTTCGCTTCTGATCATTCTACCCAAAACTTAGGGCAGCCCAGAGGCTATTTTCTTACGCCCTACGGCCTAAGGCCGTCTGGTAGACCTGAGGATCCTTATCACGCCCGTCAAGGATCGGAACAGCCCCGGTATACAGATCGCGGCACCCACCCCCCTCCATCCTATGCGCCTCAGCATCCGGATGCGAGTAGCATTGTTTCTTCATTCAGTTCCGGCTCGCTGTTTACACCAGTAACAGAAAATTGGAATAGTTCTCACTATGACGGCTCGCAAACAGAAAATTCTACTAGAAGCTTTTCACGGGCTGGTAAGGCCCCCCTGGCCTTCCCACCGCCTGTCAAAGTGCCAACAGACAACCAACCGGCGCAAACCAAAGGCAACTTTCACAGAAGTCAAAATGCTTCTTCTTTTTCTTCTTCTTCTTCGCAGCAAATCAGTAAGGTGCAGCGGCCAGACGAAAAGTCAAAAACGCGTCGTCTATCACCAGCTACAAAGGAAAGATCTACAAAGACACGAAGCGACAGAACGGTCTGCGGATGTTGCAAACTTCGCAAAGTTTCGGTTGGTCGAAAGTAGCTGTGGACCTCTTATTCTACTGACTAACACAATATTGGCAGTGTGTACGCGAACATGGTGATGACAGCGATTGTGGGAACTGCATCAAAAGGGGGCAAAAATGTGTACGGCACTATTTCGTCGAGCAAACGCATATGGATGAGTATCATGATGGTGCGTTCCAGCTGAATCAAGACGAAAATACTTCACTGACTTGTCACTTTCAAAAGGTCAATACATACTCAATTATTGCATGCTTCCCGATAACCTAAAGCCCTACTTCCAGGAATTCATCATCTTCGACCAAGTCCTTCCAACCCTGCGGGACTTCAAGGATCGCTGGAACGTTTCGGCTGTGGATCGGGGGGGAAACGCCCAATATATCTTGGACCTTTCATCCTGCTATGACCTTTGGCTTGGCTTGAGAGACCGACTTGGGCCCTACTGTTTCGCGAGAGATTTGATCACAACTGGAGGCAAGCTTCAGGATTTTAATTGTTCCAACTACGTGAGCTTGCTTCCACCTGCAAGCGATGAGCCCCTTGGCGATGAGCCCCTTGGCGATGAGCCCCTTGAGTTTTTCCTGAGGATGTGTCAAATTCCGTTTGACATGACTTACAACCTGATGCCAACGGCGGAACTTTCTAATCTGACGCCGATCATTCCCTGGCACTGGCAATACGCTATTTTAATAAGAATGACAATGTGGACTTTTCAAATTCTCAAACACCAATGCGAAACCAAGGCATACGGGAGGTTACAAAAGGATATGGACACTGATGCCAGTCCCGACAGAATAAAGAAGGTCGCCCAGGGAGAAGACGTGGAGACTATGCACAAGATGCAACGTCTACTTCAGCCGCTTCGCCAGAGACTACGCAAGTGGTCCAGCCAGAGTACCGACGGTGCGTTCGTGCACCAATTCGGGGATCCTCGTCTAGTCGTCAGATCGATGGAGGCCAGAAAAGAGTTCTGCAGCCACATGTACCATCATTACTGCCACCGCAAGCATCTGCACGACTGCGCAAGGACGCGCAGCCGCCCGACAAGTGGTAGACGACGGTCCGTCACCACCACATCGTCACAGCATCAGGACTTCGAGAGTTGGCTTGCAGACGAAACGGCGTGACATACATTAGAACATAACAATAACGTCTTACAAGAGAGGGAGCCATATCTTATTGCCTAATTTCCTATGGGATCTACGAGTGGATGATTGATGAAGAAATGGGGATACTTCGTTCAGGGTTTGATGAATCTGCACGACTGCGCAAGGACGCGCAGCCGCCCGACAAGTGGTAGACGACGGTCCGTCACCACCACATCGTCACAGCATCAGGACTTCGAGAGTTGGCTTGCAGACGAAACGGCGTGACATGCATTAGAACATGACGATAACGTCTTACAAGAGAGGGAGCCATGTCTTATTGCATAATTTCCTATGGGATCTACGAGTGGATGATTGATGAAGAAATGGGGATACTTCGTTCAGGGTTTGATGAATGAGTCATCTGTAATTCCCGGACAGCTCAGTCATGATAGCAGCATAGATGCAGCATCAAGAGCAATTCCAGCCGTGTTTTGCGCGACGTTCATACTGTTGGATTTTCCGTTCTTCTCATCTTGACTTGGTGTTTTATGCGCAACGATAAAGACATGTTTGATGAGCAATGTCGGAGACAGAGGTATGAGAGATTTTGGCGACTCGGCACTACGACCACCCTGCAGTATCCGGCCAGAGAGTGCGGAGCTGACGGTGTCTTCCAGTCTAAAATCTAGGAAAAATCTATGTGTTCTACTGAGAATTTCATCCCACACGAAGCACTTTTCATTCTTCTCGTGATGTGTCCAGAAGGTATGTTACCCGGACCTTTGTTTCATACAGTGCTATGCGCGGTCCAAGAGACCGCGACTTTCTAACAGGAGAATGATCTGGTGAACGATGGATCGCACATTCTGTTGGGACAAGTCGACGGTCAAGTCTGGGCTGGAGGGCGTCTCGTAGGGGTCGTCCACGCCCGTGAAGCCCTTGATCTCGCCGGCCCTTGCACGCTGGTAAATGCCGCGACGGTCTGTCTTTTCGCAGTATTCGAGCGGGGTGGCGACATGGACGAGGAAGAAAGGGCCGCTCTTCTCGATGAGGTCGCGGGCTTGTATACGGGCGCCATCAAAGGGGGCGATGGGGGCGGCGATGACGGCGGCGCCGGCCTTGGTCAGCTCAGAGGCAACGAAGGCGATGCGCGAGATATTGAGGTCGCGGTCTTGACGGCTGAAGCCTAGCTCAGACGATAGTTCGGACCGCACCGTTTCGCCCAGCAGCATGGAGACGGGACGTCCGCCGCCCTGGTTGAGCGTCGCTTGCAGGGCTCGCGCGACTTGGTCCTTGCCGCAGTTCTGGTAGCCCGTTAGGAAGACGGTGAAGCCTTTTTCGCGCGGGAGCGGATTTTGCTCGCGCAGCACGCGCACAACCTCGGGGTAGGAAAACCACTCCGGGATGTCCTTGCCGGTGCGGAGGCGGAGGCGCAGCTCTGTGCCCGAAATGTTCATGGTGCGGGTGCCCTCGGGGATCTCATTGGCGGGGAGGTATTCGTCCCTGTCGGGGATGTAGATCATCTCCTGGAACTCGACCATTTTGATGCCGAGCTCTTCCTGGTATTTTTGAACCAGGATCTGCGCGTCGTACGGGCCGTAGTGATCCTTACCATTCTTGTTCTTGCCGGGCCCGGCGTGATCACGGCCGACGATAAAGTGCGTGGCGCCGTGGTTCTTGCGGATAATGGCATGCCAGAGGGCCTCACGGGGGCCGCCCATCCGCATGGCCAGCGGCAGTAGGGCCAGAGCAGCCATGCCGTTGGGATATCGGGGCAGCAGAGCTTTGTATACGCGGACGCGAGTGAAGTGGTCGATGTCGCCGGGTTTGGTCATGCCGACGACGGGGTGGATGAGCACGTTGGCCTGTTGTGAGCGCGCGGCGCGCACCGTTAGCTCGCGATGAGCTCGGTGCATTGGGTTTCGCGTCTGAAAGGCGACGACCTTTTGCCAGCCAAGCTTGTTGAAGTGCGATCGCAGCTCCAGGGGGGTGACTTCCGGTCGCCGTTAGCAATAGGGTCCCAAAAATTACAAGAGAATATTCGAGGCAGAAAAGCCGTGGAGGATCTCTGCGACTTACAGCGAAGGTCGAGAAAGTCATAGTGCTCTAGGCGGTTGACAGCCTGAAGCTGTCCACCGACATAGAAATCCTTGGAAACACTGAACAAGTGCTTGATGCCGGGATGCGTGTCGTCATCGCTGCCGAAAACTTCTTTGGCCTCCTTGACCCTATCATCAACGGATCTGGGCATCAGTATACGCCAGTGAAGGGTGTTGCGACGGACGAGAGGGCTTACTTATCTGGCCTGTAGACATCGTCGACTGTGAGAATGGCCAGGTTGCGGTCGTCTCTGGAATCGCGCAGCGTCAACTTGGTTCCTGGCTTGATGCCTAGGGACTCAATCTGCTGTTGGTCAACGTCGAGGGTGATGGGCATGCTAAAAAGGACGCCATCGGCGAGGCGATTGTTCTCAAGGACGCTACACAATAGAAGAAGTCCTGGTCAGCCCGCGTATTTCCGTAGCGCCAAGAAAAGAGTTGTTGCTGACCCATTGTAGTCCTTTTCCGTCATGAAGCCTGAAAAATTAATTGTCCTGTCAGTCATGCAGCTCAGCAAAAGTTCAGGTCGGCGCACGCTTGCCTTGCAGGGGAGAGAAGCCGCCATTGAGAATCAGCTCCAGGTCGCACAGATGCCGGTCATTCAGGACAATGGCGGGGTATTTTGCAGATTCCTCAATGAGTTCAGCTTGGCGGGGCAAATCGCGAGCAAACAGATCCTTAAGGACGCCGCCATGAGGAGCGTTGGCCATGATGTCAACTCCCGATCTCTTCTCTTGTTTACTTCTGGTAAGAAATGCAAGAAACGACCGAGAAAGAAATGAAAAACGGGGAGGAGAACAGTTTAAGTTTGGCCCCGAAAAGAAACTGAAAATTAATTCCGTAAACGACGAGGTCGTCTAGGAAGAAAGGTCGTTTCGGTGCAAACCTGAAGCGCCCTGTCTCCACTCAAACGATCACGCAATGGAGTAGTGGGGGGGGAGAAAAAGACGAAGAAGAAGAAGAAGAAGTCATGGCAGAGACAATTTGCCGGGACGAAAAACTTGCTGACAGACAGGCGATGCATCAATTGTTGGCCCCTAGTTTGCTTGGTTCCTATCATCTTCCAGGATGGATCCAGGATGGATCCAGGATGGATGCTTTGCTCGAACAACAAGTACTGTTGCTAAGAAGAGCGAATTGATCTTACGGTGGTTTGCCGGAGACCAAGTCCCGTCAAAGTTGCTCTGCAATACCAAATTGGCCCAGCGCCTAGAAACCCTCCCTCAATCGGCCATATGTCAACAATTGTCGCATGATTGACAGCTGCATGAAAAGAGCAGCTTTGTCATACTGACGATGGCGTGCTCGCTCGCGTGCGCACTTGCCGACGATGAGCTTCTGGTTCGCTCCCTCGGTCGACCGACTGCCGCTTTCCAAAACAGGGGTCGGTAACGGGCCGTCGGCTGACAGGGCTTGCAGTCTTTTCAGCATCGACGAACGGCCGCCTTAACCTGATTCACTTCTAGATCTTGTGATCGCTCCATGGCTGAGGCAGAAGCCCCATGGCGGCGAAAGTGATGCTTTCCTTCGGTATGGAGTAGGATCATTGTTTGCTATCCATGGCAACGGAAACGCAACGAGATGCGTCGATTCCACATACCGGGTCGTCGGCGTGTGGGCCGGGTCCCCCGGAAATAGCACTATGGTTCATGCGGAAGACATTGGCATTGACATGGGTCGTGATCCTTTTACCGGACCCGGCATACATAGATTGCAGGCTTAGGCATGACCATACCATTCAGACGCTCATTGCGTTGCGCAAGACAAAGCAGCATCAAGGACTTGCCGAAACTATGCCTTGCAAGCTGCCAATACGCAAGTCCAAGGACACAAAGTTAGTAGTCGCACGCTCCTGCACGCGAAAATGCTGGACATGGAGGCGTACGCCTACGCCTGCTAAGTAAGGTATAAAACAGAGCATAAAGTAAGTACTTTACTCAGAGGCTCTCGAACTCGCACTTGCTTACAGCGAAGATCAGTGCCCGCAGGGGTTGCCGTTGCGAAACAGCTTTGAGTGTCTCTTTGAGTATCGATTCCCCATGTTCCGCTTGTTGCTGGAATAAGTCTTTCCCGCCGTCGGTGAAGGACCCCTTTGCAGCTGCCGACGATAAGGATGAAAAAGCCAATTGACGAAATGAGAGTGGGGGCTTTCGACATCAAAGTACTGACGGTAAGTATGGAGTACGACTCCGCACTCCGCACTCATAAGTCGTACAGTGATTATCGAACTGGCGGCCGGGATTGGATATGCGACGGGAACAGACCAGAAAGACAAGTCATTCGCCAATCGTCGACAAGATGTTGCGGCAATGCTTCACGTTGTGAAATTGGCCCTGAATGGCGCACACATGGCAGTGTCATCATATCGATGCAATTCATCTCAAATATCCTACACACAGCACAAAACACCTACCTACCTTAGGTAGGTGGATCTGGACGATCGCCATCGTTTGACATATGAAAGCAACAAGGTGAAGTGTACTGGGGAGGTGGCCGTCGCTCGATGGATAAGGTTTCGACGGCATGTGGGCTCTCCGAGGCTGGCTTGAGCTATTTTTCGCCATCGCATAATAGAAGGGAGGGTACCATCAAGCTGATCATCGCGGGGAAGGTCGTCCAGTACATGACTCAGCACAAACCTCGACAGGAAATAGGATAGGGAAACAACGCACTGACAATTCGAGGCAGGCCCATGTGAGTCGCTGCTAGGTCATCGCAGCTGGACACTGAACAAAAGGAGAGACTGTAAAGGCAGGGGCAGACTAATGGTGTCGAGCACGGACGTATCTAGCGTCAGCAGATGTTTGGTTTCGTTTGATCCGGTTTTACGGAGTAAAGTGAGGACGCATCGCGCAATTGATTGTCCTTCCCGCTGGCGCCTTTATCCTTATCGGCCAACCCTCAACAGCGTGGCCCTGGCCCAGTGTCAGCAGCACCTGTACCAATGATGGCGGCCGATTGGGTGGGAAATGCCCCCCTTCTCCCTTGCCCCCCCTAAAAAATAGCAGAAGGAAACCAAGAAAAAAAAGGGACCACGGCTGGGAATTAGCTCAGGGCCCATTCGCATTCCCGTGCGGGATTTGCATTCGGACTGCTTCGACGCTCGAGTGACAGATTCATTGGGCCGGGTATGGGAGAAACAAGAGGCCCGATGACCCCGGTCAGTGCAGCAACCGCCCGTCCCTCCATCAACTTCTTTTCGGTCTGCAGCCTCTAAACCTTCTCGTGGTCGACCCTTTTCCCCTCATTGATTCTGCCCTTCGTCGCAGCTGAGCGCCACCACGCTCTGATCTTGGCTCCTGCAGGGCCTATTTGCTCATCGGCCTGCTCGGTTGCGGAAATCTACCGTTGCTTCGCCGAGGTCCACGAATGTCGAATCCTCGAATCCCACCTCCGCCAATGTGCAAATAGAAAGCGGACAGAGTGGTGGTCTCTGGTTGTTCAGACAAGCTCTTGCGGCACCCGAGACATCTATCCTTCGCTGTTCAGCCTGGTCTGCTCCCTATAGAGCGCTTATCTTCAGGGACTGAATCAGATTTGTCTTGTGCGCTGGCGCCTAGCATCGAAGATTCGACCTCAACGCCTACCATATACCTCCCATCTTGGACTTTCCCTCAAACTACTTCAGGTCTTCAAAGGGGAGCTGCAGACGCGCCTCACGCTTCAAGAGGCTTGGCCTAGTTGCCATTGTGTTTGACGAGGGGATATTGAGTTGGTGTCACTCCTGGCGTCATGCTATGCCCATCATGCTTCCTCAAAATTCGCCTCCAGATCCTGGTCCTTGCATTGCACTGCCTGACGGCAGCATTGGCCCGCGAGACAGTCTATATCAAAGGCGCGGGACTGGACGGCGTCAGTCGCGAGCTTGATGTCAGCCGTTATCCCGCCTTGTATACCGGCGACTTCGATGATTGTTTGGGCGGCGAGTCCCTCTTCAACGTAACTAAATTCGATGCTGCCTACTACGCTGATAATCTCACGGTGCTCTTCCACTTGGATGGAACGACCAACATTCGGAGGGAGGATCTAATCCGTATGTTGATTCCCCGCGTTGGTCCTTGCATATCGGAAAGCTGATTGTCCGCGCAGTCCATATTTCCGTTGAGGCCTACGGCGAGAACCGATTTAATATGACATACGATCCTTGCAAAGCCAACATCCACAGCCTGTGCCCACTCAATGCTAGTGTGCCTATCACTGCCTTCGCGGCCATTCCACTCTCTGCCGGTGATGTCTCTGGAATCCCATCTATAGCTCTCGGCATCCCGGATTTGGAGGGTGTAGCTCGCTTGCGCATATTCGCCAATTCAACAAAGACCGAAATTGGCTGTTTCCAGGCTGCGATGACCAATGGCAGCTCCTTTTCACAACCAGTGGCCGTAGGATCATTTCTCGCAGCTATGGTCCTGATTGCGGCGGTGGCCTCCTTCGCTACTGCTGTGTATGGTCTGAGCATTCCTCACATGCGCCTCCATTATGCGCACTCATTCTCTATGCTGGTCATATTTGAGACGTTTCAGTCGATCTTCCTTACTGGCGCATTGTCCGTCAATTGGCCCCGAGTCTTGCCTGCCTGGTGGAGCAACTTTGCTTGGACGGCCGGCATGCTCGCCAACGACAACATAATCCGGTCTGTCAGCTCGTTTACGGGCAATGACGCCAGCATCAGCCAGGTTGGTGGTGCTGGCTCGATTCCCATTAACAATGGCGGTGGGTTGTCGCAACAGATATATGGTCGGGCCGTTGCAAGTGATATCTGGCTCTCTGGTTCCAGCCTCAGTCGAAGCGCTTTGCACTCCTTCGTCCGCCGCGACCCGTACAATGCCAGTGACCCCTATGACTACACATGGGGCGGCCATCCACGGACACCAGGAATGTCCATGCCAGGCACATGGTCTGGTTTCGCCGGGACGCTGTCCCTGGTCAACATACCACCAGCGGAAGCCTTTACCATCTATCTCATTTGGTTATTGGTCATGCTGGCGGCTGTGGCTGCTTTCATTGTGGCAACGAAAGTGATACTGGACATCTTGGACAAGATGAAGTGGCTCAAGACGGACGGTTTTGACTATTTTCGATCCCACCTTTGGGGCTACACGGCGGCTGCCCTCATGCGGGCCATGTTCATCGCCTTCTTCAGCGGCTTGACGCTGACCATGTTTCAATTCACGCTCAAAGGCCCTGCTGGACCCACAGCAGTCGCTGCCATCGTTTGGCTGATCTTCATCGTGGGACTCGGCGGCACGGCGGTATATGCTTGTTTTTTTCGACTAAGAAATGGAAAATATGAGACTGAACCGGATAGTTTACGGTTCGAACGAGGACGCGTCTTTCGTGGCAAGGTCCCATCCATCGTGACGACACGACAAAGTAGAATTCAAGAGGACGGGGAGCCCAGCCAGAAGCCATATTTGTTGGGTACTGTGCCATTCTTTCGTGTCCGATACGTGGACGACGACCCCAATCGGACTGCAATACATCACGACGAAGGTTACGTCAAGCGGTTTGGCTGGCTGTCATCTCGGTACAGGCGCACAAGGTGGTGGTTCTTTGCTTTTTATCTCTTGTATCAGTTTGTTCGAGCTTGCTTCCTGGGAGGAGGAGTTCGCACGCCACTTGCTCAGGTTTTTGGGCTGTTCATTTTTGAGATTCTCGCATTGACAGTCGTCATCAAGCTCAATCCGTTCGAGAGCAACCGAAACACGGCCGCAGCAGTCTGGATGCTCTCCATCTCGAAGATCATGACCACTGGATTATCAATCGCCTTCTTATCCGATTTCGCCTTGAACCGCATCGCGGCGACGGTGCTCGGCATTGTCATCATTGTTGTACAGGGTTTTGTTGCAATTGCTGTACTGATTCTGATCGTCCTCGGCGTCATCTCGACGTGGATGTCGCTGTCACGAAATCAAGAGAAGTTTCCCGAAGCACTCAACCAAGTTCGTATCAGGTATTTCGAGCATTCTCAATCATGTGCAGATGACCTGCCACCAAAGCCTAGAAAAGGTCAGGTGAAGGAGAAGGGCGGGAGCGAGGAAGCAGTGGAACAGCCTCGTTTTGAGGTTCGCGAGGTGCGGCGGGCTCCCAAGATCGAAGACGAAGACATGGAGCAAACTCTTGATGCGGATTCGCCGGTCGCCATGGCGGCAGGCTCAGCAGCCAACAAACGTCGGAGCCGAGCGGATAGCGCCAGCTCGCGACTTTCGGTTAGCAGCCTACCCCGGGCTGCACGTGTTCATCGGGTGTCATGGAGTTCCAGGGACATACCGCTATGGGATTCCGAAATGAATCGAGGAGACCAGCAACGCGTCGGCCACTCGAGGAGCACGCCCCTCAGGATGCAGGCGTACAGTGCCGAATCGCCAGGGACCAGTACACCCGTCCGACGGCCCATGACGCCACAAGATGAGGTGGCTGAAGATCCGAATTCTCCGAGGATCGGGTCATTTACGGCAGCAGCAACGGCAACGGCAACAGAGCTTGCTGTATCAGAGGCGGACCGTACAGAGTCGCATGCCACAATTGGAAACGGAGCGGGAGTCCACGAGACGGCGACAGACGCGCCGGAGGGCGGCGTGCTAGAGGCACTGAAGGCATTAGAGGGAGGCCCGACTGAGCCCCGTGAGATGTTGACAGATGCCGCGGAGCCTCACGTCTTGGCGACTGATGTACCGTCGACCGATGCAACAGAACGGTGTGCTCCAGTGACAGATCCCGTAGCAGGGGCAGCAGATCATACAGGTCACGCGAAGGACGATGTCAGCGCGCCTCTCACCAGGGATCCATCTGAAGATATATTGGCGCAGAAGGACCTGCGCGAAGCTCCGGAAGCAGAGGCAGAAAAGGACAGGGCGACGACAAAACTTGCGGCATAGATGCCCGCCGAAGCTGGAAGGCGTTTCTGCGAGCGGGTGCAGAGATTACTTGCATCCATCTCCTTTGTATAAATCTTAGTACATTTTAGCGAGTGATTTAGGCGCACACTATGGGTAGGGCAACAAGCAGAAGACGCAGACCGGGGAATGGCGGCATCATCGAACGGGTCAGCAATTATTAGAGAGCAAGTCGAGCACAGACTGGTCGGCACGCGGGTACATAGTAGGACATGCTTGCAATATGTAGCGGGGCAGGTGAGCAATGCGAAGCTGGGCGGTAGCATCATTAATAGGACTCATCGGGGGCGGCCAAGCGTGTGGCGATATTGTCAAGTGTTTGCATGCCGATTGTCGAGATCGGAGAGCAAATCGAAGACTATTCCGATGGGTAACCCGTCGACGGCTTCGTCCGATGCGAAAGTGCATGGAGTGGAGTCGCTCGCGTTTTGTGTAGAGCGTATGGTGGACATTTTGTTTCTGCCAACGTATATACCCGACGTTAGTCATTTCTTGTCTTTTTTTTTGTTTTTTGCATCTTTCCGAAGCGTCATTGGCTCTTCTTTTCCTTCTCCATCTTCGTGCTTTCGTCCTCAAATTTTAAATTCACCTTGTCCAGCCACAATTCTCTCCCTGACCCTTCCCAATTTTCAGACTGTGCCAGAGGGGAGAGCCGACATTCGAGTCATGCTGCGCCCGCATCGCGGTGTTCTCCCTCCCTCCCTGTATCTTGATGCAGATGTCTCAATGCCCCTGCTCGTGATGCAGCAGGCTGACTGCAGCGCTGGGAACCATTCTTATCCAGAACATTGGAACACTGGCCGGGCCTTTCTGAGTCATGGCTCCAGAAGCTATACGTAAAGATGAGTTACGGAGAAACGTGCTTCCTGGACAAAAGAGTTTCAAACTACACTCTTTTAGGCCGCCCGTTGCTGAGCACACCGTTTCGAAATGACTCTTCGCTCATGCCGATATTCTTGGTCTTCTAAAAGCGGCACTGGGCATTGAGCCATCTCGTCTGGAGTGTCTGAACAAGCTTCTTACCGGAGACCTGGTCCTTTTCCTCACAACTCCTGACCGCGCATCCGATGTCATTTCAGGGGTGGGATGCCAAAGCTGGCGATTCGGGCGACGTTCAAATGACATCGGCGCCCCGAAGGCTTGTTCATGCCTCTTCATGTTTCCTGGTCTGCATGCTGTCAGCTCGCGACTATGGACCGCGTGCATGACACGGGAAAAACTGCCATCTGGTTATCAGGCTTTTAGATTTAATATAGCGTGGGAGGCGCGATACGGGACCTTGCAGAAAAGATGCTTTTCTGCACCGATTTCCTTCCATTCATTCTTTACCGTGGGTGATATGGGACAGAGAGCAAGAGGCGAAAGAGGGCAACGTTCATGATCACCTTGGACGGCTGTCTCGCCGCCCAGTCCAGGTGATGACTGGGCTGCCATGAGGCTGCTTCTTCCCGTCTTGACCGCATCTTCACTCGCATCGGCAGTAGCCCTCCCCAAAGCTTGGGCAGACCCCTGTGCTAAGATATCAGAAGCATGGTCCCGAGCAGCACGCTCAAGCCAGACGGCCAAATTCACTGTCCTCGGTGTCGACGCACGCGACTGCTTGAAGTCGATGCCATTTGAGAAAGACCGAGCTCACCGCTTCCTCATCGAGCTGAGGCGATACGTTGAGTTTCAGTCGACGCTTGAGACGCTTAAAAACCCACCAGAGTCATACGTTTCCTCGCCCGTCGACATTTTTGGTGGTCTTGATCAGATTGCCGCCAACAATTACGAAAGTCAATTTGACTTCGACACGGACATCTCGACGCTCATCAGGTCAGCTAATGATGGACACTTCAGCGTCGGGCTGTGCTCGCTCGGCATATTCACCTTTGTTCGCGAATCCCTCCCGCTCGTGTCCATCTCTAGCAATGGGATCGAGCTGCCCGAGCTGTATACACAACGCGACTCGGAACTGTTGGGCTCTGTGTCCTCCTCAAGTGTCTCGCCCATTGCATCCATCGAGGGCCTGGAGCCGCAGGCATTCTTGGCGGGCCTGACCAAGCTCTTCTCCTCTCAGGACCCGGATGCAAGATACAACGCGCTATTCCCGTCAAAGGCCGTTGACGCAGCCGCTTCACAACCCGGCGAGAGTTTGCCAGGAGGCTTCATCGCCAGCGCTGGACTCTGGCCGGGGAGGGACACAACCTCGATTCAATTCAAAAACGGCTCAACGAAGGAACTCCGGACCTTGGCATATTTACGGAGCAACACGGATGGCTTCACTGCTAATAGTGGAAGAGACCTCTACACATCGGCCTGTTTGCCCAAGGCAAACAATCCTGGGCCCGAGCCGCCGAGAGAACCGCCCAAGATGCGCCCGTCTCTGGCAGCTGGACCTAAGGGATACCCAGAGCCCAAGATGCGTGATCCATACAATCAAATTACAGGCTACTACCTCGATGACAACGAAACGGCGGTACTCTTTGTCCGGACATTCGATAACACTAATCTTCCACAAAGTCAGTCCAGGACATTCGCCGACGTGGCAACCGATTTTGTTTATGGTGCCGAACGAGATGGACGCTCCAAGCTCATTATTGACGTATCAGCCAACGGCGGTGGCTTGACCGCCCGCGGCTACGATCTTTTTAAGCTATTCTTTCCTGAAAAGCTTGCCTACTCGGCGGCAAGGTTCCGCAAGCATCCCGGCGTCGAATACCTCGTTCAGACCTTCGGTCGGCTCGACATGTCGACTGCCCAAAACGAAGGACCCCTCAGCTTCAAGGGCCAAGTCAAGCCTGACCAGGTGACGGGCTTCAGATCGGCTGAAGACTATCTTGGCAGCAACGAAATCCAGCTCGGCACCCGCGTCTCTTCCCTGCATGCCAGCTTCAATTTCACAGCCTTGACGTTGCAGGGAGCCGTCATACGAGGTTCAGGGAACACCTACAAACTTCCCAATGCAGGTCCCTTCAAGGCCCAAAACATACTCATTGTTGGCGATGGTACATGCGCATCCACTTGCGCAGCCTTCGTTGACCTCATGACCTCTGCCGGCGTTCGCACTCTCGCCTTCGGCGGTCGTCCGAACCGCGAACCTATGCAGGCCATCGGCGGTGTGCGTGGTCTGGACCTGACCACCTTTGCCGCCATCGACAGATGGGCGGCTGATGCAAACAACATCGCAGGCGGCGCCATTTCCCAGCAACCAAATCAGATGGCAAGCGCAAACCTGCCTCGAGGCTTGTCAAATATGCCATTGCAGCTTGCACGTGGGAGCGTTAATCTTCACAACTCCTATCATCAGGGCAAGGACGATCAGCCGCTGCAGTTCACCTATCAGCCCGCCGATTGCCGGCTTTTCTACACGGCCGAGAATCTGGCCAGGCCAGAAACCGCCTGGGCGGCTGCCAAAGCTGCCATCTGGGGGCCCAACGGTTGCGTCAAACTTTCGAATGACCAGACCTTGTCAGACAACAAAATGCCCTTTGGAAAGAAAAGCGATGGTGGTCTGGACCCTAGAAGGAGGGTGCCACGGGCCTTGGCATTTGCTTTTGCTTCAGCAGCTCTTCTTGTGTCAGTCAGCGAGGTGTTGTTTTAAAGGACGTCATCTGTATGCATTTACATTGCAAAGCATAGCCTAGATAGCGTTTGCGCTCCCAACGAATACTTTTCTTACTAGACAATTTACATTGTTCTTCAAATTCTCTTTGGGCTTCGCGGAAGGGTCCAGCGCCTGGGTTTGATCAGGCGAGGACCTCCCGTCGCCAGCCATTATAACACCCGTAACGACTCACATACGTGATCGCTCGACCACAGCTTTCCTGTTCCTGCTATTCACTGACCAATGCATAAATCAACTGGCCAGCATATTCTCAATTCCGCTATTATCAAGTATCGTATTGGTTCTGACCGCCCCCATCCCGCCGAGACGATCTTCTGACTGCAATCGTAATAGCATTGCTATCCCAGGGCGTGTCCTCATCTTCCATAGCACGAATTTGCTTGTTCCTACACCAGTCAGCGTGAACACTCGAGGCTCGGGGGTCCAGCTTACGATATACAAGTCAGACAGTCAGTGTAGGCTATCGTCGTGGGGTTTAATTGGCCGCAGAGAGGGCACGGCAAGGAGTCTCGTCGGGAGGTGAATATGAATGCGTTTCGGTAGCTCATTGCGTGTTGGTGATGAATACATGAAACACTGCGGAGATGGATGGATTGATCTTCGTGGGTGTCAGAAGCGAGGGTGTAGGAGGGCTGGATGATTTCGAAGGGTAGGCGATGATATTAATAGCTGAGGAGGAGGTGGTGGCGACAAAGGATGAGAGATGATAGTGAAGGGGAAGATGACGTGCAGGTATATGTTGAAACTGAGGTTCTGATCACAGGAGAACGAGACTGAGGCAAAGCAGATCGAGTGACTTATACGGGCATACATCTCTAGTTGATAACCAACTGTGTCCAGGCCGTGGGCTCAACTTGCTGTGACTGTGTTATTCGCTGCCGTCCAGCATTCAGCCTCGGCCTCCAGCTTCGTTTTTCCAAAACGGTCATTGTTTTCCGAGTGCGGACGAGCATCTCCTAAGGTGTGGACGAAAGGCAACTTCTGATAACGTCGTCTTGCTACATACACCCTGCTCGCTTTCAGATGATTTACTCACACTCCGATCAAAGCCACGGAGGCCTTAACTCAAGTACTGTACAAGCCACTCTAAAGCCCACCTCGATGTCCGCGCGCCGCATCCTTCGGTGGATCGCCGGGGAAGGGACTCACGGCGTTCCGGGGATTGATAGCGCCATATGTTGGAGTTTCGAGATCGACCGTGTCGTCGACACCTCTTAGCGAGCGTCTGAAAGAGCAGCCGAACTTCAGCTGCAGAGTGTGGTGATTGGACCATCCGCAAGTCTAGGCTCCTCACAACCAGAACCTCATAGACCACAAGCCTAATCTGGAGACCAGATTCTGCTTTGATTCGGAGACTTTTTCTCGGAAAGTACTTAGAAACCTGATTTAAACAGATCTCGGCCCAGGAAATGCTAGGCAATGCCTCGTTTTCGTGCTTATGATTCGCACACAGGGACACGACTGCTTCGCCTTAATCATGAAAGCGGTCCGGAAAGCGTGCAGTTAAGAGGAGAGGATCTGATTGGCTCTGTCACAACATATTTCCAACGTTACGCGGGAATGTGAAAGACGAGTTTTGTTGGTTCCATTATACCAGTAAGGGTCCTTCGGAGTCTCTGTTGTCGCCGCTCAGGACTTGACTGTTTCATGGCTTCTGCAAAAGGGTCTGATCACATTGTTCATCAAAGGATATCATGGAGTTTTCAGACCTCCAATCAGGACGCGTTATAGGCGAGTTCGCACGTTGCATGTGAAGAGTGACCGGGATAGCTGCCAACAACTTCGCGAAATATCGTCGCCAATATAGATGCAGCGTATGACAAGCACCTGGTGCGAAAGGCCTAGAAATTCGATTTCCTGATGAAGTAGTTACCAGAAAATGAATCAGGAAAAGAAAACAAGCCAGTATTGTCCCGAATTTGCTGGACAGTTTTGCACCATCCGAAAGACAGGCCTGCTTATCTTTTGCCGACGAAAAGCAGCCTGTTCAACTTCATTGACCATGAAGACCGACCGAGGCTTTGAAATTGAATGATCTGGCTGGCACCCCTGACCAGCTGAACAGTGCAGTCTATGTCAGCGTTCGAAGAGCGTAGGTAAATTTTGGCTCTCAAGGAGCCCACAGCAGCAAGCCTAGCTAGGAACACATGATCAGCTCTTGGCCCGTGCTTGGAGTCATCGCAGAAGGCAGCTGGCAAGAGGCCGCATTTCCGCGATTCCTTGCTACGATGACCCGAGCTCTCGTCGGTATCGGTCTCGCCGGCAGCTTTGAGCCTCTATTCACATGCGTGACCTGATCTGTCGTCAGACGACTGCGTCGGAGTTCGTATTATCCCTCGGGTCACCGCGACATCCATCCCCCACTACCTCCACAAGACCATTGAACCCAGCTGAGCTTTCACGTAGCTGTGACTAGTACTTCTCGTCCCCAACTCGATCGCTCTGACCCGTCAAAGTTTGGCTCAAGGACCAACGCGTATGGCGGCTCGTCATGGCAATCTTGGGTCAACGGGGACATCTCTGAAAATGGACAGTTGGAGGCCGCTCGGCGAGGAGAAAGAACAGGGGTGCCAACAAAAACAGGAAAGAAACAGTAAACAGCCCTGCTCGCTTTGGTGCCCGAGTCCGTTTGCTGATGCATCCAAGGTCGTCAAGGCTGGCACTTCCATGGACTTGATGGTAGCCAGTATGCGCAGACAGGAGGGCATCAAGCCTTTTCCCCAGACACATCCTTGAATCTTGAAGGGAAACTTTGATATGCTGGTGATTGGTCGTGGCACCGAGGAGAAGGGAACCTCGCAGGTGGGGGAGTAGGGAGGGAAGGAGCAATGAATTTCGAACAAATTTGTCTTCAGTGTCTACCATCAGCCACGACGGCACCCTTTCGCTTCGTCAAGCCAGCGTATCATATTGGCTACTGTTTGTGTGAATTTGACTGTGCCCGACAGTGTTGGTATTATATAAGCCACCCTCTCCTTGCATCTATCCCGTTTGTTTTCACCGCCACTGCTGTCACCAGATGTGAACATATCGGTGCCTCACTGCCCTGTCTTGAAACGTCAATTTCCACCAATCCATTACAGTACAAGTCCAGATGATGCCGCCTAAAAACATATTGAAATACAATTACCGTCATCATGTCCTAGTATACATTGGCGAATGCAGCCATGGTAAAGCTGAGCATAGTTTTGATATGCAGAACACCACCCAGGGGCCAACTACCTACCGAAGCGAACCTGAACAGGAAGGATGACCCGCTGACCAGTCAGGTCTCGAGTTGGAGGCTTGCTGCAAAACGAAAACAGAGCAGCTCCTCCGCCCTGGAAGACAGCGTGTGCCAACGCACCGAACGCGATGGCAGTAAGCACTGCAGCTGGTTGAGCGCAGAGCTCCGATTGGACGAAAGCCGTCTACGCGTAGAGAGCCTCGAGCAGGTAGATGAAGGCGAATACGAGAAAGGCAACAGCTCCGCCAACGGTAACTGCATCGTCATGTTAGCAACATACTCTGTCTCCCCTCGCTCGAAGACACCGCCGCATCAGCAACCACTCACCCACTTTGAGGCTCACACGCCCGGCAATCGCCCGACCTCCCACGACGGCCACACCGGTGCAGATGGCGTGTCCACACAGCGCGCCCAGCGTTACCCACCAATAATCCTGGCCCGCCGCCATGGCGATGGTTGCGATCTGGCTTCGATCTCCCCACTCGCCCAGAAATGTCATGGCAAAAGTCTGTACCCAGGCGGGGCTCAGTAGAAGTGAACACAGGTTGCCCACACCCTGCAGCAGACCAGTCACGGATCCCTGACGGCGTGATGGGCTGCGTGACGGCGACTGCGAAGGCGAGCGAAGCGGCGACGGGAGACGACTCTTGGACCGGGACCGAGCGTTTCGATTGCCGAATCCCATCTCCAGGTTGTAAGCAGAGACACTTCCATCGTGATTACGAACCATTTCCTTTTCCTTCTCGGCGAGCTCTTGCTCAACCTCGTGCATCTCAGCCGACACTCCTTCATCGGGATCCATCTTCATTCCCTCATTGAGTAGTTTGGCCCCAAAAATGAAGAACAAGCCAGCAGCAAGGAAGCTTGTGAGGCGTTTCGGAATCAGAGTCGGCACGGCGTGTCCCAACACGGCGGACAAGACGGTCATGACGAGCAGGGCGCCAAAAGCTGCAGAGAAAACAATCAGACGATCGTGTTTCATGGCCATCAGTGCAGCAACAAGGAATGTCTTGTCGCCAATTTCCGAGACCAGTATCATGGTGAATGACAAAACCCATGAATGGAATGGTTGAATGATGCCGTCCTCCTTTCCATCCTGTGCGATGCTCGACGGTCTCGTTCTAACAGGACTGTCGTCTTTGGGTTTCGTCGTGACCGGCGCGAGGGGATCTTTAGGAGGCGTGCCGCCCGTCGATTTCGATCTGTCTCGCGGTGAGTCGGGAAGATCATCGGGTTTCTGATTCATATAAGCCTGGTTAGTAAGGCCGTTCTGGGTCGTGAAGTGCATAGCCGCAGTTCATGAAATGAGCAGGGTGGTCAACTCACGTCTAGTCCAGTGTACCTTGTGTTGCCTTCCTCTTTGTCAGATGGTTTCTTGGGCTTGTCCGCCTCCTCTTTGGTGCCTCGCAGCTTGCGCTCCTCGCTGTGCGGCAATGGCGGCTGTTCCCTGGGAGCTTCAGGCTTTGTGACAACCTTTTCGCCCGTTTTCCCCTCCTGAGCCTTGCGAGCCTTGTCTTTTTCGGTGACGCCACCTTCAGTGCCGGTGGAAATGCCCTTTTCCGGACGGTCTCGGTTCTTATCAAACATGACGCCATCATTGGTCTTGGGAATCTTCTGGCCGTCCACTAGTGTAGGATCTTCGGGCCTTCCCTTCAAGTCCGGGAGCTTCTGCCCGTTGGAACCAGTGGCCTTGCCGTCTGTCTCGACAAACGGCCCTAGGTGCGGCTTCCCATCTTTACCATCTACTGGGGCATCTTTTGTTGCGACGCCAAAGGTTCTTTCTTGGCTTAGCTTGGATGCAAGAGCATCATCTGCGTCCTCGAGTGTTGGTGCCACGGCCAGGGATTTGACGTTGTCATCTTTCGCCGTCGCCGCGTTTCCGGCTGCTAGCCCGACAGCCAGTGATGGCAACAAAAGCAGAAATACGGACGACGATTTGGTGTGGAATCGCATGGTGAATGAGTGATCACAAGCACACTTGACTGTAGACCTGCCACCCTGTATCGATCCGTGTTCAACCCAGGAGCGAGGATGGCTGGTTGCAAATGTCGGGTGAGAATATCGTTTGGGGCCTCTCGGGTCTGGCAGGTCGCGTATGTCGCCGCCGAAAGCACGAGCGGCGCGCGTCTTTTGATTTTAAACTCGGAGCTAAAAGTTTGTTAAGAGGCCGACTCGCCACTGTACAAACGGGGGCGCAGGGCATACAAGACTCGAATCTGATGCGCAGAAATTGGGAATGCAGATGCGAAATGTACACTATAGCAATGAAGCGATTGTTGGAGGATGGAGAGAGGCGGGCAGCGCTGCAGGCACAGACGAAGTGAAGCAGTCGAAATTGGGAAAGGGGCCAAGCCAGCCTCCTCCGTGGCCCGCCGCGATCCTATGGGGAGTGACCACTATTACCCCGTAATCCGTAACCATCCTCAATTCTGGTGCTGCTGCTCCGCACCCAGGTGGGGCGGGTAGCTCCTTTCCGCCTGTTGATCCAAAGGGGAAGGAAAGGGTGGGCGGGGGGGTTGCCGTATCTCTGGCGAAACGGGGATGGTTTAATGATGTTTCCAGCGGAATGGTGATTAAAGCTCTGTGCATCTTGGTGTCCCCTGGCAAAGTATTCTGGGGGATTTAGCTTCTCAACCAATTCATACACGCACTGATCCGCAGCACCAGTTCCCCTCTCGTCACGACAAATAAGAGGTCCACAAGTAGGATTCGTCATGGAAGACACTGCGATCAACGAGGAATGAAGTTACCTGCGCTGGGCATCGCCAAGTTTTTGCCCCTGAATTGATGGCGTCCAGCATTCCCGAGTCGGGCTGCCTGCCTGCCGCGGAGGAGCAAGACGATGGGATCTGCATCTTCTTGACAAGTGAGGAAAATGCCTCGACATGACGACGAATGGTCTCCGTTTTTCAGCCGCCCAGCCAGCTGGAAGTGGCGGCTTTTTACGTCTTGCTTGACTTTTTACTTTTACTGGGACTGCGTATACCCGCTCACGAGCCCGCTAGGCCTTCTCGGAGACGTGGAGGTGAAGAGCAGCTTATCTCCGCTAAACGTGCTGGACCCCGCCTCCGCGAGCACCGTCGGCCTAACTTAATGATGTCGTCACAACAAACCCGACATCTACGCCAGCATCGTCCTGTCTCTCTACTACAACGATCAACTACTTTATTCTTATTGGAAAAAACACGCAAGAGTCTTCCTCGAAGTATTGCGTCCTTGCATCTTGCGCTGCCCGACTGAGTCCAGCCTGGAGTTACATTGTCTGGCAGTACTCGCCACCCTCAACTCTCTTGCCATTCTTACACAGAAGCAGAGCTCCCACATTGGTGCGACACCTCACGGCCCATACGCCGCTGCGTGCACAGCGAAACTAGACGGCCGCAGAATCTGTCCAGCATAAAGCTAAGAGATACATTCATGGACTCTTCGCCAAACTCGGAAGCAACCTCGACCGAGCGTTCCCACGATGAACAACAACACAACACCGACGACAGCGCTGGAGCCAGCCCAGTCGTAGATGGATATCACGTCTTTCTTGATCAGGACGAGGACGAGGACGACGATTCAGACTACCGGGATGAGCCCAACGAAGAAGATGAGGATGATGAATTTCTCGGTATGTTTTCTCACGCATGAGTGTCTTCCGAGGACAATTGCTCCTTCACGCTTGGCGCTAAGCGCTCACGGGAATCGCTCGTCGCAGACGCTCTGCAAAGCCAGGAATTCGAGCTTGTGCTAGAACAAGACAGTGAGATGCAGGGCGACGTCGAGGTTGCTGCTGAAGACGATTCATGGATCGACAGGATCTTAATCGATCAGGGTGAAGATGAAGACGAAGACGAAGATGTTGGTCACAGCAATTTAATGAGACGCATCGGGGCTCTTCTGCGGGGTACATCTTTCTTTGCAATTCTATGAGAGCCATCAAATATTGACTTCTCTCCTCTGCAGGCGGTAGAAACGGAATGATGACTAGAGCGCAAATGATGGCTATCCTGCGCACTCATGGCCGGGGCAGATATTCATCTGTTCACAACAAGGATCCTGGATATCCCAAGGTCCCTAGTGAAGCAGGCATCAAGCTCATGCGTGAAGGAGCATTTGGTGCAAACAATTATGACGTGCGCCCTCGGAAACATATCGTCACGCGCCTGTTAGAGCGTGAGCTTGGTCTGGGCGGCCAAGAGGAAAGATGTCGGAATAACGATTTAGTGACACAGGTGCGACAGACGAGGGCTGATTCTGGGGGCTTTTTCAGATGATGGCGAACTAACTCATGGCATTCTTCAGGCCCTGATTCCTGGAACAAGAGTTGAAAAAATCATCCACCATAAGGATCCGGTATACTCGGGACAGTTCTCTGACGATGGCAACTTTTTCTACTCTTGCTCTCAGGACTTCAAAGTCAGAGTGTATGACACTTCGAGTCCTTTCAACTGGAAATACTACAAGACAGCGTCCTATCCGTGGGGACAATGGACCTTGACCGATGCATCATTGAGTCCAGATAACCGTTGGCTGGCGTACACGTCCATCCAAAGCATGGTTGCAATAATGCCCACTGACCCCTACGATACTGGGGATCCGTACGTGCTGGAATTGGACGACGACGAAGGGCCATCGGCCGCGCAGAATATATGGGGAAGCCGCGGCGGCTTCGGTATCTGGTCTATACGGTTTTCAGGCGATGGTCGCGAGCTTGTGGCTGGTACGAGCTCAAACTCTCTGGTCGTGTATGACATCGAGTCGCGTCAGGTCTTGCATCACATCGTGGGACACAATGATCACGTCAACGCCGTCTGTTTCGCTGACAAGTCGTCACCACACATCCTATTTTCGGGTTCCGACGACACTTCAATAAAGATGTGGGATCGAAGGAGTCTGGGAGACAGCCGCGAGGCGGGAGCTTTCGTAGGACACGTTGAAGGATTGACTTATATCGACAGTAAAGGCGACGGTCGTTACATTCTGAGCAACGGAAAAGACCAGACTATGAAGCTTTGGGATGTTCGAATGGTCATGTCGACCAATCGGTTTCGCGACATCGACAAGATCCGGCGCGCGTCGTTTGTCAGCGGCTTTGATTATCGGAGGGAAAACTACCTTCCAGAGTATTGGGCTCCCCACCCAGACGACAACTCAGTGGTAACATTTCGTGGTCACAAGGTCTTGCGAACGCTTATCAGATGCCATTTCTCCCCGCCATCTGCGACGAACTCACGATTTGTCTACTCAGGCAGTGCTGATGGGAAAGTGTACATCTGGAATATGGATGCCACGCTAGCAGGCAAAATAGACGTCCAGAAAGCGACTCAAAACTCTGGACCGGCCCAGCGCAATACCCAGTTATACCTTCAGGGGCACTCCAACTGGGGCACATGCGTCCGTGATGCGAGCTGGCATCCAAATGCGCCAATGGTGGTCGGTAGGTCGTCTTCCGGGAATGGGAAATTTTGGGGCGAAAGTAACGCTGACGATTGTATAAACAGCTTCATCTTGGAATGGCTATGGCATGTCTAGGGGAACATGTACTGTGCATGCATTCAACGAGGGCTCAGCTGATGAGGGAGATCTTGACGGGCGGCGCAGCGTGGACACGATGCTCCGTCCCGACTCGACCGACTTTGGGTCCTCCAGGGCCTGGTAGGAAGCGAAGCATGCGGCTGAACATCACGTCTTTGCTTCTTCTGGGGTCGCGCAGCGGAGCTCGCCTCGTAGGTTCCCATAGTTTACCTTGCCGTCAACCTCGAAATATATGTTTGAGCAACTCGTGTGAGGACCGAATTTTTCAAACCACACGGGAAACAGGGACGATGTGCAGTGTGTTATTTCCTCAATTATCCACCTCTTGCAATTTCAATGCGATGTAGTAGGTATAAAAGATGGACACACGCGGGCAGACAGATGCAAGAACGAGACTTCGTGTAATGCCATCTGTGGGTTTGCGAAAGCGAAGGGGGGGGGGGGGCCGGAAAATCTATGTTCCGCTGGCCAGGTCCTCGCATCTCGCGCTCACGGTGGATCCCTCTACCCCCTGCGCACCGACCGCAGTTCATGGCTTTTGTACTGCTTTTCGCACATCGAGCCGAAACTGCTGACTGTTCCCTCCTTTGCCCGCCGACCGACCCTTCTATTTCTACATCTGTTTTCCGAAACCGGTCTTCTGATTACTGATTCCGAGTTTTTGCATTAGCCAAAGTGCTCTGTCTTGGTTGACAGGCATCTTTCAGCTCTGCGCCATTCATCGTTTGGCCCGGAGACCGCGGATCTGACGCCTCTTTACCCCGAGAAATCCCGTTGCGCATCAGCAATCACTTCTCCTCGTGTAACGCTGGCCAGGTTGGATTTGCATGGGATTGATCAGCCGATGATCGGCGCTCAAGGAATCAAATCATGTTATTGATCCGCTGCATATGACTTGCTTTGCTTGGGCAAATCACTTGCAGGATCTGTGTCTCGTCCGCGTCTATTGAAAAGAGAAAGAACCGGTTTATGCGGTTAGGAAGAGCCTCTTTCTGTGGTTGAACTTTTTGTTTGTCGTTATCATCCTTCCACTACCATGTACGTATCAGCCAAATTCTGTGTCTTTTCTTGTCTCCTATTTATGTTCTCTTCTGCTCCCAGCTCAGTTCTCCCCCCTCCCACCCCTTCCCCCTTTCCTGATGTCTGATGATCTAGCCTCCGTTTACTTCTACCAATCCTGATGTGCACAAACAAATGGCAGCGGTGCACTTTAGCTGTACATAAACGATACCCAACAGTTCTGGGACAAGTGGCGAGCGTTCATCACTAATAGAATCACATAAGACCTATCGCAGCTTTTTCTTCTCGTGTTTTGTCGCTTGCATCAGGACGCCGCCGTTCAGATTTACCGCGAAACCCTCTTGTACACTAGTTCGTCTGCAGACGACAAATTGCGTTGCACAATGGCCGAAGCTGATTTCGAGATCGACTTCTATGGGGACGCCGGGAATGAAGAACAGTCGGGGCCACAAGGAGGGGAACAAAGTACCGAAGCCGGACAACGAGATGTCGAGAAAACAGGCGGTACAAAGGATCAGATCGAAAGCCAAAATGTCAACGAAGATGACGGGCCTTCAAAGAAGGAAGAAGAAAGCTCACAAGGCGTGAAGCGAAAGTCAGAGGATGACGACCGGCCAGTTGACTCGGCGGCTACATCTGCCGTTATGGTGTCTGAGCTCCATTGGTGGACGACCGATGATGATATTCGCGGTTGGCTGCGCAAAGCCGGCTGCGAGGACGAGACGAAGGAAGTCACATTCAGCGAGCATAAGGTCAACGGGAAAAGTAAAGGGTGAGGGCAAAGCGTGTCGTATATCGGCTGAAGCTCTGAGATCCATGTCCTGATTACTGATCCTTGACACTCAGGCAAGTGTATATCGAGTTCGATTCTCGCCAGGCCGCAACCGCAGCGAAACACCTTATTGATCAAGGGATATCGGATGGCGCACAAAGTTCCAAAAAGGTGTCCACATCGTATTGGAATACGGGCATGAATCCCTTCAAGACACTTCCCAAGGATGCTCCAGCACGAGGTAAGGAGCAACCACGAGTTGCGTCATCTGGCCAGTACAACAACGACCGTGGAAATTACGGCGGGGGTTTCCGGGGTCGCGGAGGATTCGTCGGTAATCGCGGCAACATGGGCCAGAACAACTACAACAACCGCAACTACAACAACAATCATAACAACAACATGGCCTTCAACAACCCCAACAACATGGCCGGCGGCGGATTCAACGGACCCATGGCCGGCGGCAACTTTGGCTTCAACAACCGCGGCAACATGATGGGTGGTATGCGTGGTGGCCCTGGCGGCATGCGAGGCAACAGAGGCGGTGGCAACATGATGGGCATGCCTCAAATGGGCAACATGCCCATGGGCTTACCCGGAAACATGGGTATGATGGGAATGGGAGGCGGAATGACTGGTAAGTAGTCTTCCTCACGTATGGTCGTGCAAATTGCACAGTTCTTCTCTACAGTGACAGTGACTGACACTTTTGGCCAGGTTTCCAAGGCATGGCGCCAAACTTTGGAGGAGGTTTCGGCTTTGGGCAGAATCAGGGCGGAGGGGGCGGCGACTGGGGCAATCCTCATGGAGTCAAGCGTCCCCGGCCAGAGTAGAACTCAGAGTTCGCACACCGTTTTCTGAATGGACCGCCATTGAACCTCTGGCTCGACTCGTAAATAGGGGAGCCGAAGAACATCACACGGAGGAAATGACTTCGGGAGTTTGCATTGCCGTCGCTCCTATCGTTGTTTGCCCTCTCCTCATGCCCTTGGCGTGACGAATGATAAAAGCATGTACCAATATTTAGTTTGCGAGCGAGACTGCGACGGAAACACATCAGATGGCGACTCATGGACCACAGCTTTTCTAAATGCAATCTGAAAGTAGGAAAATATACATCTTCAGCCGCATTGCTCATAAGACCACAATGTCCCCTTCATCTTATCTCGGGACGTGACTGAATGCGTGCCATGCTGAGGGCAACTAAATCCCTCATCTGAAGCCACCGCTGATGCAAAGAGTCTCTCATTATCGGCATGCCCTCGTCGCATGCAGCCACTTCCAATACCTTCCCACTAATATCCTCTTGACATGTCTTCAACACCCCAAGCAGAGCCCTGTCAATGGCGTCCCGATCTTCATCTTCATCCCGTCTGCCGTCTAGCACGGCGCGCCACTGCTCGTATGACACGCAAAGCATGCGCAGCGCCGTCTGGGCCCTGTAGCACGCCGTCTGCGCATCGAGCATGTAATTGGCCCAGAAGCCGGCCTCCTCCAACCGCATAGCTTGGTCGTCTCCGAACAGCGGCGACATGTAGGGGTCGAGGCAGATTTCGTCGCAGGGGTTGTGTGGCAGCGCGAAGCCGTACTCGACGAGGAGGAAGTCATTGGAATGCGAGCCGTACCGAAGAAAGACCTCCTCGCCGACGCCGTACCTCCGCGTGGTGGTGATTGAGAAAGAGACGTCGTCGAAGGAGGCGGCGCAGCCGTCGGGCGCGTGGTTGAACAGATCTGCGACGGGCTGCAGCGCCATGTGGTCGTCTGCAGGGCGGTGAACCGTCTTGCGTCCCGTGTGGTAGAAGGTGCGGCTGTTGACGAGGTGCCAGGCGTGGCGGAACGACGACTCGCAAAGCTCTTGGGGTGTGTAGGCGGACGATACGAGCGACCAGTCTTGGCAGAAATTGGCGCGTTGCTTGGAAAGGATGGTTTGAGCTTGCGCGGGCAGCAGCCTCTGCAGCTCGTCGGGCCAATTTAGAGGCATGCAGCTTGATATGGTCTCCTCGCAGGGGAGCACGGCTCGCCAGATTTCAAAGTCCACGCTGGCCTCTAGACACAGGGCTGTAGCGAGAATGGCGTGCACCCTTGCGCCCTTGAGGCGGTGGACGATGGACCGTGGCGTACTTTCGAGGGTGCGGAGGAGAGATATGGGGACGGTGAGAACTTCTTGATTTGCCTGCGGAAGAAAAGGTATGAATTAATATGATATAACTTCTGACACGTCTTGTTTGTCTCATCTCTGTTACCTCCCATGTGCATTTTTCTGCGGAAGGGTTGGTCATAATTGGATTTTGGCGGCACAGCTGTGGTAAAGCCCTACCTCGATATCTCTGGTTGCGACGATGCCAATGCCACGGCCAGAGAGAGGTCTGGGCCCGATTCCATTCATCAGGACATTATTGGACCTGGCCCATTCCAGCAGCCGCTCAATGGCTTCCATCTCTATTGGTCCCAGTGTTGAGAAGTGGTGTTTTGCGTCGCCATCTCGTCACAGGTCACGACGGGGTTGAAAGAAAGCACATTGAGCTTCATGAAGATGCTGACGGATTATATGCATTGAATAGACGGACTATTGAGGCGAGAGGCTATGGCTGACCTGCTGCATAAGCGGTGTCGACACTGCCGCCAGTCGTGTTGGAGGAGCCAGGATCTGATGAATGATGCTTGAGTCTTGAAGCGGGGACCGCGGCAGTTTACCAATGCTCTGCACACCGCCCCGCAGTTGCGGGAAGCTATCTACCTTCTGTATGCTTGACCTCCGGCCCCCATGGTGTCAACTTTGGCCTCGGTCTTGACCTCGATTTCAACCTCAACATGCTGTTGCAGCCTTTGGACACAGCCCTGCATAAAGCCCGGGCAGGCGCCACGGCTCGACGTATCGCTCGCTCCTTGGTCTGCGCAAGCTGCTGCTGTCCATCTAGACACTTCTCGGTCCTCAATCGCCCTCCGCCCAACTATCCTGGCCATGTGCCCTTGACCAAGACGGAGCGGCTCGGCCTGGCCCTCGGATCCAGCATCATGGCCCTCTTCAACCCCTACCGCCCTGGTCAGAGAATCATGGCTCCCCAGCACGAGCGCAACGAGCTAACACAGTCGCCGCAGACCTCATCGCCGCAGTTGGCGAATCCACCGCCTCGCCCTTCTTCATTCAACGCCTGCGCGACACCATGCTCGCCGACCCGACTGGTCGACGCATACTGCGTCTCCGCCCGCGAATCACCTCCCAGACGCTCTCGCTCTCGCATCTTCGCAGTCTACCGCCCAACACGCTGGGCAGAGCGTACGTGTCGTGGCTCGACCGCGAGGGCGTCTCACCCGACACGCGCTCCGCCACCCGCTACATCGACGACGAGGAGTGCGCCTACGTCATGCAGCGCTACCGCGAGTGTCATGACTTTTACCACGCTCTGACGGGCTTGCCGATAGTGCGAGAGGGCGAAGTTGCTCTCAAGGCCTTCGAGTGGGCCAACACCAGGCTGCCGATGCCGGGGCTGAGCATGTTCGCTGCTGCGACTCTGAAGAGTCGCGAGCGCGAGAGATTCTGGGATATCTATCTGCCCTGGGCACTACGGAACGGCTCAAGGTGCAAGCCCATGATAAATGTCTTTTGGGAGGAGCAGTTGAATCGCGACGTCGACGAGTTGAGGCGCGAACTGGGCATCCAGCAGCCTCCTGATTTGCGCGCCATCCGCAAACGCGAGAGACAGGAGAAGAAACAACCTGCGCGTCAACCAGTCGCAGAGCATGTGACATGAAACAATCATAGCGGCAGAGCCACGAAATTCACACGGCGAACTGCCGCGATCCCCATGTTAATCATGCTCAAGGTATCTCCCGTAGACGGCAAAAGTCAAGTATTGCGCAGACGAGCCCCCCCTTCGTTCACAAATCCAACAAATCATCGTCATCATCCCATCCCTTCCGCCTGCTCACCACAATCTTTTCTTCCTCCTTCTTGTCCGCCACCGCATTCAGCAACTCCTTTAGCTGCGTCTCCGTAACCTTCTGCCGAAGCTGGCCTGTCTTCGCCAACGTGATTAGCCTGTCCTCAATCTCCGTCGCGCGCTGTTCTTTGACGAGCCGGATCCGACCTAACCGATCGGAAGCTTCCGGGTGTAAAATCTGATTCAGAATGTGCTGTCGAGCCTCGTCCTGTTGTCTTTTTGGTGCTCGTCAGTATGGGGTAGAGAGGCGTCAGAAAGAAAAGACAAGTAGAGGATCCATATTCGGTGGAAGGCCTAAAGGGCGATGAATCGAGTCACCAGAAACAAAGCGGTTCCATCTCCTCCAAATCGCGTTATGCATCCGGGAGAACCTCGCGCACTTACTCCCTTTGGCGTTCTTGATCGGCGTTGCCCTGTGCACCGCTGTTCGCGCCAGCTTGCGCTTTGAGCTGCTCGAGACGAGCTCGCCTGATCTGGACAGACAGAACCCTCTGTCAGCAGCACTCGGAGACTTCTACTTGCAGTTTCTCCACGTACTTGTTCAAGCTCGGAATCGTTCATTGTTTGTACCCAGATGTTTTGATTCCCAATATGGAGGGGCAACGCATGGTACGTAAGGTAGATTGGAGCCACAAAGTAAGGTCCACATCACGTGAGTGACATAAGACACATCAAGCCGTTCAATCTCATGAGCATGTCACATAGCACGCAAAGTTATCACAGTAAGTATAAGCCGAGCTAACGTTTGTTAAACGCTTTCATGTGTGCAGATGCGTCGGATGGACACCATCGGGGCAGACTCTTCTATGTAAAGAAGATAAAAGTATCTAACATAACCGATGATCCCCTTGTCATATGCGCCTAAGCTATGCTATTCATCCCACCCGTAAAGACAAAAAAAACCAAGAGAATAATATTACACATCAGAATCCCTTGCGGGAGTTGTTCTGTACCGGAAGGCCAAATAACTAGGAACGGACATCTCGTCCATAGGTATGAACGAGTTGAGTCGCTCGATGGATCGAGAGTGCTTTGCCTTGACCATTTCGCGCATCATCCTATTCATAGGCATTCCAATCCCCAGTGTGCGACCTCGCCGAAGAAAGTATCCATTCATGTAGTTGATGTTTGTCGGAAGTCCCTGTTTGATTCGTTGCACAAGTCGACTCGGTTGCGTTCGCTTTGCAACGATTCTACCGTGCAGGAACTTTCGAATGCCTTTCCCGTAGAGATAATCCCGTATAGTGGTAGAGCGGTGTAACTCTGGCATGTTCTTCAAAGTAGTAAGAATCTCATCCAACAACCCCTGCATCATGCGAAATGCAGCAGGGTTCTGCAAGAGACCCTGATATGTCGTATCAAACAGGACACACGCCGGCTCGACCACTGAGTCGAACAAGACATCAGGCAACTTGAATCGTAACCACTGATCATATGGGGCCAAAGACGCGCCCAACAATGCGCCTCGTTCGACATTCTCAACAAAATCTGGACGCAGCTCCCTCTTATGCGTCTCGCCAACGCGCATTCCAGGCAATTCTGCAAAAGTAAGCTTAGTACGACCAAGCTTAAGTTGCGTGACGGCGTCATATGTCCTGTTGAAAGCCAATCGATGATTCATGTGACCCAGCAGAAAGCTTGGGGTAGCGTTTGTTTCGTATTCGAAAATCTTGTTTCTGACGTCCTCAAGGACCCCGAGGCCGTCGTTCATCAGACAGACCGTTGTATTCTCGTCTATCCGGTTCTTCACCGATTGTATCTGCCCGGCAGCCTCAAAGCCATAGCCAGTGACGATGAGCTGATCAATATGCGAGTTGTCAGCATCCGTGAGCGCCCGCGTCACAGCTTGGTTGGCCTCAAGGGTAGGAGAATTCGTGCGCCACTTTGTTTGATTCGTCTGAATATTGCGGTACTTTGGAGAATTGCGTTGTTTGCTCAGCATCTCGACCGAGTCATATACGCTGGATAAGGCATGGGCGATAAATTTGGATCGCTCGTCCTCGCCGAGGATATGAATCTTGTGTACTTTTGGAGATTGCGCAGCCTCTCGTGGAAGGAGGACAACAGAGGAACCGAGCGACGAAGGAGATGTTCGCGGCTTGCGCATGAGTGAGCTTGACGAATTTGATTGTCCCGGGACCGGCGTGGTGCGGCCACACGCGTCTGCGCCATGCTCTCTTGAAAGCGACAAGTCGGGCGTGTCATGTCTGTCCAATGGCTTGACGGTGCCATAACTGCATCTAGCCACCCGGCTCCCACGAAGGCTACCTTGGATACATGGCACAAACACGTCGGATATTCGTGCGGATAACCGCAGGCCGCTAGAGGCAGCCACCTTGGAGAGTCTTTGTCGAGGGTTGCGGGCCGAGCTTCCTCAGATGGAGAATGCGAGAAGAGAACAAACGGACAGCACGATAAAGAGCAGTATGAGCGGACTGTCGTGGTGATTTTCCTCTTCCTGCAATGAGAGCAGCGGCGGTGGCAAGAAATGGATCGAGGCGAGTGGGAATCGATGATGCCTGTCACTCTTCGGACCGTTAGCAACTGCTGAGGCTAAGAAAAAAAAGAGAGCCCGAGAGGGAGAGGAAGAGAAGGGTCCACACCACGCGGCCAATGAGAAGTCGGCAGTTTCACGTCTCGCAATTTGGCAAAGCCGACATCTTGGCACCTGTTCATCACCTGTTCATCCTTGCCCAAACGGTTGCAATCACCTCCGTCCTCCGTATTTCGTATTGATAACACACAAACTTCGTCGCCGCACGGGTCAGGTCACTGATCTCTGCACCTCTTTTGTACACTATTCGCAGAGAATGATGGCATGATATGAATGTTGCGACCGATATTCGAGGGAAGCGCGGATCAAACAGCAAGTCGATGTCGATGTGTCCGAGCAGCAACATTGTGCACAAGTGATGCATTGCAAAGGCACGGCTTCTCCCCTGGACGCTTTTTTCCGCATTGCGTTGCAGTCTGGCGCAGTCTGGCGCGAACTCCCAACTGCACGGTATACTCTCCCGTCCAACCAGTGAAGTGGAAGCCGCGCAACTTCTTCGACATCTCGTACGTTTTGCTATCAAACACGAGACAAAAGTGTGTTCTGTAAACCTCGGGGCCAACGTAGGCAAGCCAAAACGTGTGCCAATAATTGAGACGCGCGGCTGGTTTCATTGTGGCTCGAGTACTGCCTGAAGCCTCTTGACCGGTAACAAACAGATATTTCAGGACTGAGCAAGATGACAATTTCAATGTCTCTTGGTGTCCAGTTCAATACTCAAATTGTCCGAGCCGCGCCTGTCATCCAGTGTTCAACTGCGGCATCAAAGTAGGGAGGATCAATCCGGATCCTTGAGCAGGGACCAAAAAACGAGCAACTTCTCGAGGCGCAAACAGATCCCCCGGCAAAGGGCGGCTCATTGCCGTCCCAAACGCCGTGAGCTGCGCAATATCGCGATTTCGTTGCAAATACCCAATGCGAAAGAGCCTTACGGTACATCCCCGAACCCCGTGAAGCGCAAGGCGACAGTCGACATCGCAATCCTCGAGAGGTCCTGAATTCCGCTATTGACACGGATCAGGTTGGGAACAGTTACGCGATGCGCTCTGAATTATGGACAGCGGTATCAGTTCCAACAAGCGATTGGTTGAGGTATTTCTTTACCAAGTCGGCTTGTGTCTAGACGGAAGCCTCAGGAAGCAAGACGAAGCATTTCCCCGCGCCAGCCTAGCCCGCGATTGCGTTGGCTGCCAATGGAAGGACTATGTACAAAGAGTCATCTCGCGGCTAACTGGTCTGTCAACTAAAGTGATCGGTGCAAGAACATGTCAAACGCAGCGACATCAGTACACGCGAGGGCACCGGCATGGCGAGTCCTTTCCGTGCACAGGATTCTCACTTTTTCTCGAGAAGATTCGTTGTTCCTTCTTTCGACAGCTGGGACAACTCAGCTCGGCTAAGGGATCACGAGCGATCGCGCGACTGGGATCTCTTCCTGCTGGCTGCGATTGCCCTAAATACAGATCTGCTGTTGCCAGGCTTAGGGATGCTATCCGTAAACAGTCAGGTGTCAGCTGGCGGACACCCGAGACAAAGCTGCAGATGAGCCTTCCCCTCTTTGCTAGATTGGCAGTGGGTGGTAGCAGCAACAAGGGCTTCAAGAAGCTGCCCGGTCTGTTTTCCACATCCAGCAGGCCTCTGCTACGAGTGCGGCTACAACCAGGATACTCCGATCACCACCACCATTGTCCAAGGCTAAGAAGTAGTGCTTTGCTTGCCCCATGCCTTTGTTATCTGACTGGCCAAAGGACCAGACTACCACAGCCTCCGTGAATCCGAGACGATGGAGGGCGCCGCATAATGTTAATCCTTGGCATGGCTCGCTGGTGGTGTGGGATCGGCAGGGAGATGATCCCATGGACGGACTGTCCTCAATGTGGCCTGTTTTGTGGATGAGTCTCGTCGAAGACTAAAGTCGTCGCCGGCGCGTCTGACATCGATGACCGAGCAGCACCGATGCAGATCCTTGGGGTCTCTTGAAAGAACGACCGGGCACGCGGTCTTATTGCGACGGATGGACTGGTGACGATCTCTAAGGACGACCTAGGATTAGCATCGGTTGCAGCAATCAACGAAGACCTTTGGGGCGTTTGGGAGATGGCGTTATTTATCCAAATGCGAATGAACCGGCAATGTTCCGCCTTCAATTCGATGCCGTCCTGAAAATCCGGATAAGTGCGTGGTGCGCTTTGCGCAAAGACGTGTGAAGGGCAAAAAGACATTCGCCACCGCTAGCATCCGACTCGGCCGTGGTGCCAGCCATCAATATATTCTGCAATATACTCGGATCTCCAGTTGTCCTCCGACGCGGAGAGAACTACCACGGCTGGGGAACACCTGATACTGGCCCGCCTGTGAGATTCCGTGCCATTAGTTGATCAGTGAATCATTCGGACGCATAATGGCTCCCGATGCTGTTCAAGCGGCGTGACTATCGGTAGTCAGGCGACACACGCAAGATTTTGGCGGGTTGATTTCTCGTTTCCAGACTAGCACAGACAATGAGACGTGTAGAAGGAATGGCTCTGTAGATTGAAGTTTGCCGAAGCATCGACATATCTACCGAAGAACACGATTGAATCGACGATTTCAGCCGTCACACAGGTTTGTCACATCTCAGTGGCGCTACGGCCGCGCTATCCACCGTCTTTCTCTCTGCATTTTTCCGCAAAAGTAGTTTTGCCTTGATTATGTATTGGCCATTTGAACAGCGCGCACGCAATGAGAAACCCAGTCAGAGCAGAACCTGAACTCGCAGCGGGCCGCGTATACACACACCGAGCTGGTCCGAGGCCAGCACACAGTGGCCTGACGAGGCTTGCCATCAGTCAGTCATGTCAATTCGACTCATTTATCACTTACATGACCAAACAACAAGTAGTACGTAATAGCTTATCTAAACCGACGCTCCTTTCCGCGTTCGCATCAACTTCCGTCTAATCAATTACTATTACCGCCATCTCCTCATCGCCATACCCATGACTGAGCTAGCTCCAACGGAAATGAGCATGCGGGCCAAAAAAAAAAAAAAAACCCTCTCCCGAAACTTACCTCGGCTGAAGAAGTCGAAAATTCCAGCTGAGTCATGTCCAGCGTCGCGAAATGCTGTCCGAGAATACAATCCCCTCCCCCACCTGACAGATGCCGAATGCCGTGCCAGCATGAACCTTGTTGATGCTCTCCGGGGCGACGTACCCCAGAGCCAACACAAATTACTCATTTACGGTACATGAGAGACCAAAGCGAGCCGGAACGAAGTCTAGACTTGGAAGTGGACCTCTGCCATGACAGAGTGCGATGTCGGCGTGAAGGAGCATCGAAATCATCAGAGTATGGATGAGTGTACGGCCGAGTGTCAATACGTATTGCTCCATGATGATTCGTTGGCACTTCTGCTGTCTTTCGTAGCGTGGTAGTCATTGGAGTAGGGACAGTAGGGGGCTGAGACACATGGTTATCGATGTCTACGTCCAAGACTAACCGATCACCACTTCATGAGAAAAAAAACAAAACACTCTTGCCTATCCCAGCGCCGCAGCACAAATAATGACAGGCTTCCAGCATGACGCCCACCATAGAGGATGCTGTTGAACATGAGTAGTAGTCATCAACGGTCGAGGCATTCTTGTGCCGGAGTCATGATGTCATTGAGATGGAGTGGCTTTAAGGACGTCTTCTACCCCTTCGTAGAATCAAAACAGTATACAACAAGACCAGCACACGCGGACGGGCTCAACATTGGTAAACAAACATATACTTCCTCAGTCACTGGCGACATCGTGACTTGCGTGTTTCCGACTCCTCCTCACTTCACCCCTCAATACTACTCCAACTGCCATAGCCATGAGTGTATCACGCATCTTTCTGCGCCAAGCGCCGCGCCTGACGTCCCGCCTTGTGCGCTCTCTCAACACCGATACCGCGCCGGTACTGTACACGGCGCGTGCGACCGTCATGGGTGCGCGCAACGGTCATATCCAGGGCAGCGAAGGGCTCGACGTGGATCTCATTATGCCCAAGGCACTCGGCGGCCAAGGTGGCAAGGGCAAGACCAATCCGGAGGAGCTCTTCGCCGCCTGTTACGGGTCCTGCTTTCAGGCAGCCATGAACCTGAGCGCCAAGCAACTGGGGATCGCGATGCCGCCCAAACCCGAGGATAGCGTCATTGAGACGTCACTCCACATGGTTGGGGACCTGGACGAGCTGGACCTGGGCGTCAAGGTGGACATGCTGATCAAGGTTCGGGGAGTGAGCAGGACCGACCTGGAGAAGGTGGTGGAAAGGACTCGGGAGGTTTGTCCGTATAGTCGGGCCACGAGAGGCAATGTCACGACCAATATCAAGATCGAGAGTCTGTAGGATAGACCTGACGTGCCCTGGGCGTCAAATTGCTGATCATCGAGGCGTTGATCGACTGAGGGTGTGATGTCCACGCCATACAGACACACGCAATGTACACCCGTGTCCATGTCGTGGGTCAATTTCAAGCACAAATCACCTGTTGTGGTTCCAAGAAGTGAAAGGCCACTGAGAAAAACAGCCACTGGTCCGTGACACACAGTCTGTCGCATCATCATGCTAGCTCATGGTCTCTAATAATCACGCAGCCGTTGGTGTGATGGGTGCAGATCTTTGCCTGGCCGATGAGAACCGTCAGTAAGGTCATGCAGGACCCTTGCCATGTTCACTGACAAACGCATCAGCGTCACTGCCCGCTCTGTTTCTTGGCTGACGACGAAACAATCGACCATGAGTTATTTCCTACCGTGTAAAAAGACCATGTCTCGTGGACAACCACACAGGGCTAGTATATCATGGCAACGGAAGACAGACGATCATGGCTTCAAATTGCATCCTGGGAAGTCGCTCACCCGCGGTCGCCCGACTTGCCCGTTACCGGGCGAACCGAATCAGGCGCAGCGCATATCGCAGGGTCCGAAGATGGATTGCGACGAGTGGCACAGAGTCAAAGAGCAAAAGTGAAAGCGAGGGGGGGAAAGAGGAGGAGAAAGGGGAGTAGAGAGTGGAGGCAGGCGCAGACAACTACCATTGACTGCGTCCACAAAAGGATGAAAGGCTGACCTGCGATGGCCAAGATCCGGGTCAATAAATCAGGACGTGTGAAAGTCATCGTAGCCGTATTGCATGGAGTGCCGACCGATAAGTTTGCCTTCCAACCATCTCCGGACTTGGCTGCGATTCGAAACGTTGTCAGGTCTGCCAAAAAGATACAACCTGAACCAGAGGCGCGAAAATGGTCGTTGACATCCAAATCGCGTCGTGCTGGCATCAGAATGATCTCAAATACTACTTCGTTGTTGTCTGTCACCTCGAGGGCTGCCGCGATATGACGCAGCGAGCCCGGTCATTCCATCGGACTCACACATCCGTGATGGCAAGTCGGCCAACCCGACCGACCCCAGAGTCGTGCCCTCACTAGCGTGACGAATCGCGCGACGTCTCAGTCGCCGACGACAAAAGCGAAGCGGAGCAGGGTCAACGCGCTATTGAAACAAGTGAAAGAATACACAAGATCTGGTGTCCCGATCCTTGCCCAGGGTTGTGAGGTTGATCTAATAGCCTCGCCTGTGCGTCGGAAAGAATTGATCAACCCGCCACAAGACACAAGACCGTCCATTGTCGTTGCATGGCTCGCCGTTTCCATTTGAGTTAAACTCCACCGCATGTTAACACCCTCAGACCAGGAGACCCATGCCCGCCTCATTCAATCAAGTATAGAGAAGGGATGGCGCAGAGCACACAAGCACACGGTCCGCGGCGATCTTCCGCCCTTGCATGTTTTCTGGTGCCAACGTCGTCGTCGTCGAAAAGCAGGTGCCCCGAGACCAATCAATCGGTCTTACGGAGAACATGTACTTGCACTTTGACCGCTCACGCCAAAGCTTGTGGATTCGCACATGGCAATATCAACCGACGTGTAGAGCACATATTATTGCCATCGTTTGCGCTCCTATTGGTCAGTATCCCACAGCTCCTCCCCGTTCAACAGGCCCGCTGATGGATGGCACTTGCTCTGAGTTGACCTTGAAGTCTTGTACAAGATCATCTTTCCCGTGCATGTCTTCTGAGTTGAATTGGTTAAAGAAGGCGCGTGAGAGAGAGGCGCGAACGGCCAAGGTCCCTCGACCTCAATCCTGACCCTACTCGTGTGCCGGGCAGGGCTGGCTGGCCCGGTGACTGACTTTGGCGAGACTGATTGAGAGAGCACTTCGAATCCCACCTCCAAGCCGTGATCACCGGCAAGATTCACCCGAAGAGACTGCCGCAGGCTGCCAGATGTTCCAGAGCGTCCGTTATCGGCGGACTGACATCGGGGACCGCTGTGATTAGCAAATGCGCTAAGCTGCGAAAGCTTGCTCGACGACGAGCAACCCATGGTCCAGGGGAGGGAAAAAACCGGTATTGTGACTTTTGATTATGAAATTTGTCGCAAAGTTCCACAAGGATGGACTTAATACTCATGAGGCCTGTGATATAATCGGTGCAGCGAATGGAGAATGCTACACATATAGTGTGCCAAGGCTTTGGTCTCTAGCGGCACCGGCGGTAGCTTGCATGAGATGCCTGAAATTGAATAGGCGTCGTGCGTGTCCCTGAACGTCCGTCACGATGCCCTGGCTTCTGTGGGAGGTCATCTGGTGCAAAAGTCAGCCGTCTGCTGCGTCACCTGCAACGAGGCGAAGACACGCCTGTACAAGTTATGGCGTGGCTTGAATGCAACCACATCTCACTTTGAGACAATGCGATGTCGATGCAAGAGGCCTTGTTGACGTTCGTCCCATGCCACCCACCAATGCGGGACGGCTTGACTCAGGAACATGTGCGAGTGGAAACAACGGCGGGCCCCCGCACAAGTGGTCCAGCCAGACCTTACCTGCAGGAACTGTCCATGATAACAGCTCATTAGAAATCGTGAGGTCTGCCGATCACGTCCACAAGCACCCGTCATGAGTTGCATGACATTGCCGACATGCCTCAGTTGACGGGGCTCCATCTAACCGCATCTTTCGGCTGGTTGGTGATGCCGCGGATAAGTTCTTGAAGTTCGTGTCAACGTCGAAGGACCTGCAACAAAGTAAACGCCAGCAGGAGTGATTGGGAGGAAGATCAAGGAACCACGAACCGTGTATGCTCTTCTCCTGCAGGCTGAGAATTGGATTGACAACCCCCAAAGCATTCATTCGCCACAGCATCAACATTGCACAGCACTCTTCCAATCATTATATAGCAAATATGCCCGATTAGGTAGCCGAACCTAAAGAGCCCGTAAACAGGTCCGCCCACGCTTCCCTATTATTTTAGGAATCAAAATTCTATCCTTTCCTACAGGGCTGCCATTAGATTATCAATATAGCAGCGCATGCGCTGTCCTGCTGGATTTGAAGCATTTGGTAATAGCTTGATGCCTATGCTGATAATGGGGCCCAAGGTGTTATTACTCACTGTAATCAGGTATGGTCACTGTACAATAATTCAAAAAGCGCTGTGCAATGTTGATGTACTCCATTCATATGAGCGCATATTGGTTCGGGCGTGCGGGCGCCAAACGGCACCTCTGACAGGCGAACAGTACGGAGATCAAGGCCTAGCAAGCCCATCGAGTTCGTCGCGGCCCTCCGATCAAGTACGCCGTATATTAGAACACGGAGCATGAGGTTAGCTAGCGGCTGGTATTCCAGGAAGGCAGGTGCCCGAGCGTCGGCAATGAACCCTCTGGTCTCGGGCTACTACTCCCACGCAGTCCTTGATGAAATCCAGGTGGCGCTGCGATGGCGAGCGCAAACAACAGACCCATGCTATCGTGAGCGTGGGGCGTGACCACCAAGCCAGTATTGAACGGAGTCGAAGAGCCCTCGTTTCGAAACCGTGGTTCATCTTGACATATCCAGACGATGATAAATCTGACACGAAAGGGCTTAATGGCCGATGGCCTGCCCCAATGAGCGACGTCAAGGATGCATGCGGAGTGATGTAGTAGCAGCGATAACCAGGTCCTAGCTCAAGTTTCTGCAGTGTTTTGGGCCGGGAGGGGGTGGGAGATTGTTGTCAGCCTTAGATTCGCGTTTGGCGGGTCATGCGGCATTATGGCAAGAGGAGCAGATGCCGGACCGCGAGGGCGCGAGAAGAGGGTGCGCGGAGAGGGCGCGAGGGGGGGGGGCAGGGCGCGAGGGGAAGAAGGTTGCGAGCCGCCAATGGGAGGGCAGGCGCGATGCGATCGTGTGGCATCTGCTCCATGCATAAGCCGACGAGGCTTGGAAGCTTCCGCAGGTGTCTCAACCAAGTAACCCGAACCTCGTGTCCGCTGGGTCTACTGCCTGTTGGACCCCTGCGGCGGGTCGCGACTGCCGAAAGGTGCTGTACTAGGCCGGACTGGTGCTTCCAATTTCCAAACGTTCAATGATTTTCTTTCCCACCACTCACCAGCAAATCGTCGTTCATGCCCCCGCCCTCATTCGACGTCTTACACGCGTCAGGTCTGTTGATCAATTCCTCCGGAACTCGAAAGCAGGCAGGCACTGGACGAGTCGATCATACTCCGTCATCCCGCCAAACACCACATCTGTCGCCCTCAAGCTATATATAGCAGCTGCACACAGGTCCCGTTCGGGATGGGCTTGCGCTGTCGTTGCCGACGAAACCCGCAAAAACACCATCTTCTCCTCGTCTTCATCACAAATCAATCGTCGCCACTGCGGCGAGGCGCTTGCAGGCCAGCCGGTCTCTCATCGCCGGCGGGCTGCACTGCACGGTCATGGCCACGGCGGGATAAGTGTGCATACGCGTGTATATCAGAAAAGCCAGGTGGTCCCCTGACGCTGACGCTGCTGCAACTAGCACGAGCCTGCTGTTTGGCTTCCGTCTGTGTGTTTCCTGCTCCCAGGCAAACCCGGCCAGAATCACCACAAAATGGCACACACACAAGAGCACACCACTACACCTGACCAATTCGAACCGGGTCTGCCAGTTTTCATCAGCTCCAACCCTGCCCCACTGTCGTCAAACAGCGCGTTGTAGGCCCCCCCCCCCCCCCCCCCTGCTGGCATCCCTCGTGGAACTTTTTAGTCTTGCATGCAGCATTAAGTTGGTCATGTCAAACAGGTGAAAGGTAGCATTGACCAGGCCATCTTGGGACACACCATGTCGTGGTGGGCTCGCCTGGGAATGCATGTCGAAAATCCATGGTGCCAGAGCTTCTTTCACGTCTCTCTCTGGTGGAGTCTTGGCCCGGCATCATCTGTGCAGCCGAGACCATGATATAGCAGAGCATGCGCTCCATAATTGACATCGGACCAAGAGTCCCAGTACAGTACCTTTCGGTGACCCGTAGCGGGAACTTCTCCCCGTCTCATTTACATAGATACCCTGGTTCGCCTCGTTCTCTTCCCGTAACCGGGCATTGTCACCATCTGTCGACACGAATCACCGGCCGAATCCACGAAAAACTTCATCCGCAACGTACGGCGGATGATTTCTCACCATGGTCTATGGTGGTAAACCCTCGCGGGGCTGCCAAATGTGCAGGATCCGCAGAATAAAGGCAAGTCTTAACCCCGCTGCTTCTTTCCGTGTCCAGCTCTCGGAGCCTGGTACCTCCAGTGATCCTCAATAGCCCGCCGGACGTCCACGAGAGTAGTACCGCCGGTTTCCGGAGCCTTGGATCGAGAATCCTTCTTTTGAGAGCTGATGGCTGACAACGAACGACGGAGCTTCCTTTAGTGTGACGAGACAAGGCCAACTTGCAAGCAGTGTGCCAAGGCCAGACGAGATTGTCCTGGTTACAAAAGCGCCAACAGGTCGTCACCGCCCTCGGACCACGAAAGCAGAGACACTCCGGAGCGAGCGAAGTCACGACAGCTCACAGAAAAGGTTCTGGCTCCCAAGCCGGAGCCTGGTTCCAAGAACGCCTCACCAACGTCGACTGATAGCAATGGCATCTCAGCTCCTCCTCAGTTCTCCATCGACGAGCTGGCGTCATGCCACTTCATCTCCAACTACGTTCTGATACCGCGGCAAGGCTTGGCGACCACGCGTGGATTCTTGGAATTTGTCCTTCCGTTACTGAATCTCAAGACGGCGTCCCAGCATTTTCTCCACGCCTTCAAAGCTTGCGCACTGGCGTCCTTGAACAACCGTGTGGGAACCGGCAACGATTTCGACAAGGAGGCATTAGGGCACTACACCCAGGCTCTGGCGTCAACGTTCTCGGCACTGAAAGATCCCTATCTGACGCAGCGTGACGATACACTGGCTGCCATTCTGCTGCTGGGTCTTTTTGAGAACATCACTGCCAAAAATCTGGGCATGTTGGCATGGAGCTCACACATAGAGGGGGCCATCGGGCTGGTCAAAAGCAGGGGTCAGGATCAGCTCAAAACGAAGATAGGGCTCGATCTTTTCATTGCCGTGCGCACACAAATGGTAAGTCTCCCCCGCGAGGTGTGCGGCGGATCGAGGCATCGAAGGGGGCTGACGGATGTCGGACGTTCCAGATCATCCATTCGTTGAGCACTGGCAAGGCTCCCACTCTTGACATAGATTGGTGGGTTGACGACCCAGTAAGCAACGAGTACAACATGGAATTTCAGCAACTCAGCACGCGGGTCGGGGAACTCAAGCACGAGGTCAATAAGCTCCTCGCCACGGTGACGCGTTCACACGACAATATGACATTGATGAGGAACATGATTCATACCTGCAAGTCGCTGGACAAGGAGATTGTAGTCTGGCTGAAGGAGTTGCCCGACCAATATGATTGGAAGACTGTCGCCTGGGAGGCATACAATCCCAAATGTGATTACTCCAAAGCAGAGGTCTTCCCTGGACGGATCGACACATACGGCGACTTGTGGGTGGTGAACTTTTGGAACGTGATGCGTTGCATGCGTATCGTGCTGTCATCGCTCATCATTCGGCTGACAGCATGGGTCAACTTTCCCGCCGACTACCGCACGACGCCTGAGTACGCGTCGACAGCACGAACAGTGGTTGAAGCCATCACGGACATCATCGCCTCGGTGCCGTACCAGATGGGTCTCTTTGACAAACGAAAAGACTTACGAGGAAGCGCGACGCATTCTGTGTTCGGCTGTGGCGAGGATACCTCGGAAAAGGGCCTGGCAGGCTACTTCCTGCTGTGGCCGCTGACGTGTATTCAGGGTCAAGACTACCTGACAGACTCGCAACGTATCTGGGTCAAAGGACGCTTAAAGGCGGTTGGTAGTGCGTTGGGCGTCAGATATGGGAACATGTTATCACAGGTACGAAGTGCGAAACGAAGAAGAAGAAAATAAATTCGGTGGCGCAGGCAACGTGTGTAGCTGACTTTTCTCTCTCTCTTTTTTCCCCTCCCACGTCGGCCAGCTCAATGTTCGCGTACCGTCAATGCTCATCCTCCGAGATCGATTGAAGAACAGTCCGCACAATCTGCCAGCGGATGTGGCAGCCATGTTGGCTGGAAGAGGTCCTGGAGGCACATCGGCGCCTATGCCCGGGATGCCGGCTGGGGTGCCATGTGTGACGATGCCAGCCGGGATGACGATGCCAGGGCTGACGGGCCTGTCGGCCGAAGCACTGGAGAAACAAGAGGCGATGCACAAAAGGGTGGTGCAGCGCCAGACGCAAGAACTCATGACCAATGCCGTGGAGAAGGCCAGCAACTTTGACGACTGGACGGTGCGGCAGTGGCTACAATTATAGCAAAGCATCAGAATACGATTCTTGACGTGGAAAAGGCGACGGGTGGCGTTTATGGAGTATGGCTAGAAGGAGCTGGGGTTTCCTCAACGTCTCTTCTTCTTCCTTCTGATTTCTCTCTCTCTTCTCTCTCTTTTGCTCTCGCAGTCTTGCCATCCCTGACTTGGAATGGTTGACAGCGAGGCCAGATACCCGTAAACGACTGTTCATGATGGCCTCAATTTTGAGCTGGGCACTGTTGGTCAGAAAGGACATGGACATGTACACAGTACTGTAATGTAGGCGGCACTGTTCAATAGACAGGCGACTGCGCATGGATGTGATTGGGGCGATGCATATCCATGCAAAGTGACGGACGAAACATGCGTGGCCTTCACGCGCGCAAATCAGTGATAATACCAGCAGCAGTAAGGCAAGGAAGGGGGAGAAGGCCAATAGGCCCCCAAAGCTGCGAGCAGCATCGACAAGGCGTCATGGACGGATGCGACATTGATGCATAAGGCCAGCTCGTATATACCGTTCGTCCCATGTGATGAGCAGTGACAGTGTCGTCGATGTGTGTTCCGTGGTTGCGGGTGCGGCTGACTGTGCCTCGAGGGGGGGGGGGGGTTTGAGGATGGACGGATAGGATGTCTCGTGTGCGATGTGGGGCACTCGACGATGGGCGGATGATGTTCTGAACTGACAAAAGAAGAAAAAAAGGGCCTGCTCCGTACCTTACGAATTGCCGCATTCATCCCACACCACAACACCAAGCATGGCCGATGTCAAGGACATATTACCCGACCTGGACAGGCTCGACACGCAGCTGGACGACCTGGAAGATGCGCTGGCACCGCTCCTCAACGCCGACCTCAACGAGCAGGCCACGCAGCTCCCCCTCCTCGACAAGGCCAAGCTCTTTTCCCTAACCGCCTACGCCATCGAGTCGCTCCTCTTCGGTGAGTTAAACCCCTCCCCCAAACACGGCCCAGAATGCTGAAGTCTCGCCCCAGCCCATCTCCGTCTACAGGGCACCGACGCCACCAACCACGCCGTCTACGCCGAGCTCAAGCGCGTGCAGCAATCGTTCAGCAGGATCCAGGCGGCCGAGCAACCTGCCGCTTCGAGAACCACAGTCGTCAATCGGGAGGGGACGGCGCGCGTCCTCAAAGCGGCTTTGGTACGTGTGTGCGGAACCTCATGGTTTGAGTCGACAGCTGACGCAGACGCAGGCCGATGACAAGACCTTGAGCAGCAAGCTGGCGCAGAAGATTGCCGAGGAGCGCGCCAAGGCTTTGCTAAAGAGCGTGGCGGGCGAGAGCAGTCGGCCGGGAGGGGAGGCGCGGTCCTCGTCGCAGGGGAAACGACGCAAGGGCAAATCGAAGAAGTAGATTCTTTCTGTTGTCGAGTTTCTTGGCCCTGTTGATGGCAAGGCGTTGTGTAAATTGGTCCTGTTTGATCTTGGGTCTAGATTGAGGCATTTCAGCAACCCCCCGTCGGGGAATAAGCAAAATGAAATAGCCGGGCGCCACCCGCTGCTCCACGGCCGCCCCCCATTGTACCAGGCTCCCCCAACTACTCCGTAATAAACCCCCAACACCGGTTTTTTTTTCCCTCCTGCTTCTGTTTCCCATCTTCAACACCACCCATCTTGAACAAAGCCGTCAAAATGCCTCGCAGTCGTCCTGCCGCTCGCGCGCCCGCGTCTCGCGCCCCAACGCGCCCCACGGCACCTGCACCCGCGCCCGCGCCTATGCAGCACCGTCCAGCAACGACCATGGCTGCTCCCCCGACCGCGGCGGCCCCGTCAGCTGGCCCCGGACTCTTCGGCCAGATGGCCAGCACCGCTGCGTGAGTGTCTCCCTTTCTTGTGCTTACGGGGCGGCGGTACTGATTGTGTAGGGGTGTCGCGATTGGTTCTTCGGTCGGACACGCCATAGGGGGATTGTTTTCAGGGGGGAGCGAGGCGCCCCAGGTGGCGCCGCAGCAGCAGCAGCAGCAACAGCAGCAGCAGAATAACTGCCAGGGCGCAACGCAGCAGTTTACGAAGTGTATGGACGATAATGCGGGGAACATGCAGATCTGTAATTGGTATTTGGAGCAGTTGAAGGCCTGTCAGGCTGCGGCGCAGCAGTACTAGTGACGGGAGAGGGGGGGCGGTTGAAGATACAGTATTTCCACTCTACGGTGTGTTGTGGTGCTGTGGTATCTCACGGCATGGCACTGGATTGCTCGTGAGTGACAAGCGAAACCTGGAACAGTTGAGTGATGTGTGTGAACGTGGACGTTGTGGTGTTTCGGCGTCGCACTGATTGTCCGTAGGTGCGTGTAAGGGACGCGTGTTAACTATCAAGAACGACGTGAACTGCAATCGTTACGACCAATGGCACTCCGCCCTATTGCAAAGACATTTACTCTTTCTCTTCGTCTTCTGGCCGAGGCTCGAAATTCAACTTCGCGGCAGTCAGCAACGTGGCATGTGTGGAGGAAATTGGGCGGGTCCTTACGGAGTTGCCATTATACAACTGTTGGTCCTTCTGTCGGTCTTTGGTGTCACCGAGTCCCTTGACGGCGCTCTTCTTACTTTGGACGGCGGGCACGCTGCTCTGTTGCTCCGGGGCCTCCCGCCTACTGCCGACGCCTAGACACCCAAGCACCCAGCAGAAGAAGGCCGTGATCGAGGCGAGAACGCGGGCCCAAATGCCTTGTGAGGTGTCGTTGTAGGCCGTGGCATAGTCGTGAATAGGCAGGAGGACCAGAGTCGACGAGGGCGATAGGCCAACATCGCCAAACGACTTGTCCTCTTCGGTCTGGTCAATCGTTCTGTTGGGAAGCGGCGTGAGCAGCTGTTTGAACCCAAAAGGTATGCGCAGATCTGGCGTCTTCTCCTCGACCCATTGCCGCATTTCCTTGATAGGAGATGCCGTCTTGAAACGTGTGCGTATTGTCGAGCCATCCAGAAGCCGGACCTGAATTGATGTGAACTCGCCCGACTTGGATTGAGGCGCGAGGCTCGATCGAGGCGACGACGCGGCCTGACTTGTCGCCTGGGTCTGTAGGCGCTTCTGCTTCCGCTCCTGTGCTTGCTGGCGCCGCTCTTCTTTGTCGTCCTGGATACGCTTTAGTATGCGCCGCCTCTCTTCCGCCGCTTTTTGCTTCGCTTTCTTGAGCATTTCGTTCTGTTCCTGCGTGTGCTTGCTGGTCGTGGGAGCAGCCCCTTGGGCCTTTTTCTTGTCCCGCTCCGCGCGAGCCTTTCGTTCCGCCTCCTCCTTGGCGGCTCGCAGTCTTGCGGCTCGCTCCTCCAGAAGACGCATTACAATTCCTATTTGCTCCATCCTCGATGATGGACTGCCATCCGTGGTCGGAGGGACTGCTGCCGGCGTCGCCGCCGCCGGAAGTGACGGCGATGCGGACGAAACACCCGACTCAGTCCGGGAAACCACACCCAGAGCGTACTGAACACGAGAGAAGAAATCCTCCTTGGTGGTACCCGCGGCAATGTACTCTTTCAGCGCACCGTGCTTCATGATGACGACGACCGGCGTCTGCGGCAGGGGAAAGAGCTGGTGCAGGTAGCCGGCCTCTTCTGAGCCAGCCATAAGTCGTAGGGCAATTGCGTGCTTGATAATGGCCTCTCTGAGCTACGACAGCGTCAGTCTACTACCACACATGAGACACGATGACGGAACCATGAATACCGTGTCATGTTGCAAGTAGTCATTTTCCCAGGTCTGGCTCTCATCGTTCTCATCTGGTCGTGGTCACCAATCAGTTGCGGGCACCAGCGGCATGATTCGGGCGAGAGCTCACTTGTGACGAAGCATAGCACCAACTTTTGCTGGTCGACGGCCGTCGAAATGGCTTGCTGCAAGGATCCTTGGTAAAACATTCTGCGTGCTATGAGGGCCGATCTTGACAGCCGCCGGAAGGTGGAGAGCTCGTAGCTTCGCAGTGTCGGCTCACACAAGCGGGGGAGATCTGACGTGTGGTAGTAGGTGGAGAGTGCCTCGCTGCTGCTTCTGATGTGTGCTCGATGCAGGTGCAGGAAGTGTGAACGTATGAGCGTTGTCACTTGTACACAAGCACCAACGATTAAGCCTCAACCCTTCCCCCACCACGTCTAGCTCAACAAGCCGCATGAGGTCAGCGTTGAGGGGCCGCCTCAGGCAGGCGGTGGAACCATGAGCTTCAGCCCGCCGCTTGTGGGGAGAAGCTCCTGCAAGCAAACGCCACTCGAACGGACCACCAAAGATCATGATACTCGACTGACCACCATGTATCGCTTGCTGCGCCCTCTCCGCGCAAGCAAATATTCACCCAAGTCGTCTCCTACACATCAGCCTCGTTCTTCAATCGCAAGAATACCCTGTCGCAGATTGACAACCACGCGCCCCCGCCAAAACGAAGCAGGCAAACAGCCCGTCGACGACCCCAACTTCCAATCCATCCTCGATACACCGCCTCAGATAGTCCGCGCCGGCCGCAGACACGGCCCCGGAATCATCCTCCTAGGTTCGTGTTCCTAGAACCCACAGCTCTACCAACAAGAACAAACCCCCCTATACACAATCAGCATCAAATAGTACATACAGACCCCTTATGAACAAACAGCCCTCATCCCCATCACCGCCTTCGCCCTCGGAACATGGCAAGTCCACCGCCTAGGGTGTAAGACGGCCCTCATCGCCAAATTCGAAGACCGCCTCGTACGGGACCCCCTCCCTCTGCCGCCCACCATCGATCCATCAGCCATCCACGACTTCGACTACCGCCGCGTGCGCACAACCGGCCACTTCCGGCACGACCAAGAGATGCTCATCGGGCCGCGCATGCGCGACGGCAAAGACGGCTACATGGTCGTGACGCCGCTAGAGCGCGGGGGAGACGGCACCACCATCCTCGTCAACAGGGGCTGGATCGACAAGGCGCATCGCGACCAGGCCACTCGACCCGAGGGCTTGCCGAGGGGACAAATCACCGTCGAGGGCCTCCTGAGGGAGCCGTGGAAGAAAAACATGTTCACTCCCGCCAACAGGCCCGATAAGCGCGAGTTTTACTTTCCTGATGTGCAGCAGATGGCGGCCTTGACGGGTAGTCAGCCCGTTTGGGTGGAGGTAACCATGGGTGCGTGTGCGAGTCGCCGTCTGTTTGGGTGTTCTTGTGCTGATTTGCCTGAGGCGTAGAGCCGGAATACATGAGAATGATGGACTTTGAGGCCCGGGGCATCCCGTATGGCAGGCCCGCCGAGGTCAGCTTGAGGAACAATCATGCGCAGTACATTTTCACGTGGTAAGCCCTTTCCCCACGATTCGGCGTCTTCATCATCATCATCATCATCATTGTCGTTATGCTAGTCTCACACGCATATGGGCTAGGTATGGACTATCTGTAGCCACATCAATCATGTTGTACATGGTCCTGAAAAAGCCTGTTTCAAGCGTTGCGCGCCGCATACAGGCCAGCAAAAACCTGTGAAGCCATCGTCTTCGGTCAAGCGGACCAAATGAAGTGTACAACAGTCCGCCAGATATATCTCTCTCTGGCTTGTACATAGAATCTCCAGCATGCAGCACCCTCATGAACCCGGTGTGGACGTCGTTTCGGTGCTTTCTGTCTCTTCTTGACGCACTCGCTTGCGAGGAATCTTACCATCAGGCGGTGCAGGCATCTTCAGTTCCTGCAGTAATTCTCGGGGCAAATGCCGCTGAGCGAGTGAAAACATGGTCGCCTCAGACGTGATTTGCCGTTGCCTATGATTGCTGGTCAGCATGGACCAGAGCTACGTGTGTGCGGGCCAGCCACGTCCAGGCCGGTGAGAATGCTTCTTACCGTCTCATTAGCGTCGCCATGTCGCTTTCTTCGATGTCGTTCCGCTTTGCATGGGCGGCGTAAGCACCCAAGTCGTCGCCCACCTGTTCGAAAAACCACTCAGATGCCTGCGTCAGGGCTGTCAAGGTGTCCGTCGACACGCGAGGGTTACTCAGACCAGAGGAATGGAGCGCCGTCTGTGCTACCCTCTTGACAAAGGACGGTGGAAGTGCTGGGTATTCGATCCCGTGCTTCGAGATTCGCTTTTGACGCTTGATTGTCTTGGGTCGCTGCCTGGGTCTCACAGCCGATGATGGCTCGGGCTCGCGTGTTTCGAATCCGCCATCCACTTCATCCTCCTCCGCCTCCTCCTCTTCCTCTTCCACCACATCCAACTCGGTTGCCGTAAAGAGCCCTTCTTGCTCCGCATCCTCTGCAAGAGACTCAGGCACTGCGTCGTTGTAGATGTCTGTTCTGCTTTCGTCTCTGCTGATATCACTCGCAAATGTCACGTCGCCCCTTCCGACGGCATCTGTCGAATCGCGACCCCTTGATTCTGCCACTGAACGGTCCTGCATAGGTGACGTAGCTCCGCCGTCTAAAGCGGGCGGAGATAGAACAAAGGTTGTGTGATCGGCCACATCTGGAGGAACCGCAAGCCCCATTTCACTCTGCCGTCCCCGCGTAGATCGCCGGTCATCTATATCGATACTGGACCAGAGTCAGCATGGTTTCTCCTCGGATCGGCGACTGATATCGTCAGCATACCGGTTGAATGTGCTATCGGCACCCGCATCGACTCCAGCTTGTATGTCCTCCAAAAGGCCTGGGAAAAAGTCAGACGGTCGCTGTAGAGGTTCCGTGTCGTCGTTGCTGCCAAAGGCATCACTGCCGCGCACGTCGTTGAAGCTGCTACGGGAGAACAGAATTGGCTGCTCGCTGAGTGCTCGACGAGGCAACTCTACTCCCGGCACCGTCATGGTTTCTTCAAGCCCTCTGGACTGCGGCGGAAGTAGATCCTCTTCATCCTCGTCACCAATCGGCAGCGAAAGCCGAGGGGGCAAAATCGGTAACTCGGAGTCATCATCTTCTAGGTCTCGCGCCACGGTGCTCGACGGTCTATCTCGCGGTGACGACGAGGAAGCAATAGGCTCCGTGTCCTTCGCCAACGCTCTGCCCAGACGGTGTAGGACATTCATGGGCGTTTCTCGCTGTTCCATCAGACTCTGGCGTCGGGCCTTTCCCGGCGTGAGCAATGCCGTGCGCCGTTGGTCGAGCGCTCTACGCGCCGCGGCGGCGTGAGGTGTCGGCACATTCTGACGACGTCCATCAGCCGCAGAGACGCCGCGACGGACCGAGTTGAGCAGGTCGCGCGAGGCAGCCCTGTCCAGAGGCGTGCGCAGAGCAGATCGACGCGACGATGGCGGCTCGGCGCTGATAGCACGACGGTTCCTCGGAGTCTGCGCTGCTCCCGGCGCTGCTGAGGCCCTCAAGGGAGTCCTTACGCGCGAAGCCTCGTCACGTAGCGGCGTCGAACTCATTGTGGGCAGTATCGGGACTGGAGGCGGCCCGGGTCGGCCATGCCTACCACAAGAGCAGAAACAGCCGCAGCAGCAGAGCCGCAAGCACTCTGAACAGAAGCGAAGCGACTCCGAAGACGTTCGCTCGTGTGATAGGGCACGTGGACGAGGTTAGGATTTCTTTGAAAAGCGAGGTCGAGGTGAAACAACCCTTGTGAGACGCGACGACACGCGAAGTCGGTTTAAAGAGCATGCAGGTGCCGTCGTGGATCCTGGCCCCGCCTTCCTTCCTCTTCGGACCAGTCACTGACCAACACTAAATCATCGCGGCGGAGCGGAGCATCTCAGTGACAGTGGGCCACCTTCTGACTTAGTACGTCGCCATATCGGTAGAACTGAGTGTTTCAATTGAATGACCAAGTTCTTCACTGCCTACACGCCTTCAAGCGTACCATGATGCAAGCTATCCTCACAAAAAGCCCGTGGAGTGTCATGACGACTACCTTCACCCATCATGGGATCATCGAGTTGTCAGCAGAACATCCAGCGTACACGACGCATGTGTGTACATCCTCAAGTACATCGGACAGTACATACATACATACATATGTGCTTTACTTTATGCATGCATTTCTCTGATAAGATATGATAAGAAACCTCGTCCAGCACGCAGCAGCTCTCATCATTACGGCCTTCTCGCAGCAAAATAGACTCCTCGACAATGCCCGTGGGCATCGATCGGGGCTCTCCTGACAGGACTTTCACTCAAACGTGAGGTGGTGACTTGGGTAATCAAAATCATCACGTAGGTCAAGGCCTGAACCAAGTAGGTGCTACCCTTGGGCTTGGAACGATTCATGCACGTCGACGGATTGAGCAATATTTTGACTATCCTGACCATCTTGCCATCTTTGCCACAATGACAAGGACTTCAATCGGCCATGCATCACCGCAGAGTATTTGGAAACGTTGCCAGGACCTTGACGACAGGGGGCATCCGCTCCGCGTTCAATGTCGCCGAATGTGACGAGTGCGTAGCTCTCTGTCCGTGCCGCCACAACACATCTGTCGTGATACGTCCCATGTATTTCGTACCTTACGGAGTTCGACGCCCTTGAAACGCCACGGTCTCATGCTCGTGCAGCGTGTATCTGCCGCCTCACATTTTCGGTGCATTCAACGGCGTTCCGACCCTTTGCAGTAGTCCCCGAAAGGTCCCCGTAGGTTGTCGAAGCCTGAACAAGACCACTTCAAAGAGCCGGACACAAAGGGCATTCATTTGTCACGTCGTGAGGCCCAAGATGTTCCGTCTTAACATCATTCGCCACGTCTTCTTGTCTCCCATGTCGCTATGAACGGCCGTCAATGCCGATATGACTTCTGGTCGGCACGTCTCATCTTGCCAAAGGCAGAATGCCTGCCCTGGAGTCATGTCTCTCCGCAATCCTGGTCGTCATCGGGGATAGTTCACGGATCAGCCGGGCTGGGCAGGGGTAGGGCGGCAGCAAGTCTCCGTCGATGCCAACAAGTCAACATGGATTCAATTCACCCAAAAGGCCCCTTGAGTAAAGGGCTCTACGGGCAGAATCGTGGCCAGCAGATATGCCCGCCTGACTGTATCGATCAGTCTGTTGTGACGAGGCTGGGAACCGACATCCTCTGGTCGGCTATGCTTCTCGCTCGCTATCATCCTTGACGCCGCTCCAGCTGCAGCCATCGTCTTCTTCGTTGTTCCCCCTTGGGGGTGTTGGGGCGGGCTCTGACATGGCCACAGCCTTCACTCGTACAGGCATGCTGATCCTTACGCTACCGCCGGAGGAGGTCGCTAGTCCCTGGTGATCTCGATCATCCGTCCCGTCATTCTCGGCCAACGCATGCGCCTGCTCTCATGTGGCTGTCTGCTTCATTATTTTCGCATCCATGCGCCGAAGCGCCACTTACTGCGACTTTCGCAGGTTTCATTCTTCAAGCCCGAAAAGTGCCCGTCAGCCAATTTCAAACCGAGAGCGATTCTGATGAGACTGCGCTGCTCGTCGGGCCCCAGGGGTACAAAGAGATTGTTTGCGACATCGCTCCCCGTGCGGCCTCCGCTTATTGGACGCTTCTGCAGAGGGAAGGTATCCCCACGTTACCGGACGTTTCCTGATGTTGTGTCACTGGAAATCAGGGTTGCAGTTTGATCTGCTGCTGTCTTATCATGCTGGTTCATTTCCGCCTCTCCGCCGCTCTCATAGACCCCCTGACACAATATTTACTCCCCTCTAGCCCTCAGTGCATTCTGTGGTCGTTTTGTATCCGCGGCTCCTCTCTTATTCCTCATTGACAAGCTTTTCTTGCCTTTTCTACCCTCCAGCAGCGGGCAAATGCTGCAGTCGAGACAATGCTGAGATCAACGGGTCCGCGTACGAGGCCTTGCGCGCCGCCCACGACAGTGCTCTGCCGCAGGGCACGTCTGTATATCGGGCTATATGTCCGTGGCGGGATGCCCGAGATGCCTGAGAAAGAGGATGTGTAGGTTGTCATCTCTTTTCTTCCACATGTGCTTCTTCATGATCTCAGAATTGACGAGCACGAATACTTACCACTCGAGAGTTTGGATCAGCTACCACTGGGCTCTCTTGACAGAATCCAAAAGCTATGTCAAAGCGAATGTGCGCCGCGTCATGTATCACGTCAAGGAGGAGCTCGTCGTCGTGGAAGGCAAGCCGGACATTGTCGGTAGAAGATGGAAGTACACTGCTGAGCGCGATCGAAAGTCTACCTTGTTGGTACGAATCAGGCTGGCCAAAGTCACCGATGTGCGCCGTCTGGAAAACGTCCTTAGGACCGTTCCCCTCCGCGCGGACACGGAAAAGAAATGGAATGCCGTCTCGTGGGTTCGAGATGCCCTTCAGCTCGTCACTCAGGAGACCGGTGTCATTGGCTCGAGTATGCAGGACTGGGATGCTATTCGGGATACGGCATTGTGGTACGTCGAGAAAAAGAAGGCTGAACACCGATATGACGGCTTCCGTCAATTCGACATGTCGAAAACGGCTACATGGGACATGCTCCGAGGGAAAGAGTTGACTGTCTGATGCATAATGTGTTTTAATTCATGCCTTGCAATGTTTTTCTCCAGTATCCGGATTACGTTGAGCAAAGTTCATTCGGTCAGACTCTGAACCGTTCCCACCTTCTTGCTGCTGAGCACCAGTCATCTGTTGATTTTCCGTCTGCCGATAGGATGGCTTCATGAAGGACAACTTGAAAAAATGAACGCGAACGAGGTCGTGTGGGAGCCGAGAGCGGCCGGACCAAGTCTTTTTGCGCTAATGCAGCAGACCAAGCGCAGCATCTCGCGGCTCTGAAGTACCTTTGTGGCTGCTGCGAGCCGCCGTCGTGTACAACGAGGCGGTGGTTGTGCAACAACATGGCTATGAGGACGTCGTGCGTCCGCGACACTCCTCGGGCAAGATGGACACCAGCTGACAAGAAATCAGCCAAGTCCGTTCGCCGTCCAATATCCGTTCGCCGTCCAATAATGCTGGGCTTTTGGATGCAAGAGGTTCCAGCATCCCTAACTCTTCAATCCATGAGCCGGCTCGGCCGGCATGTCAGAACTTCGATCCTTTCCGGTTCTGCTGGGTGCGCAGCCAAAAACTCGGCAGTGTCGGTTTGTATTCAAGCAGCAAGCAGCGAGTCGGCCCCTGCAAAATGTGTGGAGTAAAGGGCAAGGAGGACATCGTAGCCTCAAATGCCTAAACTGAGGCCAAGAAGCGCCCACAGAACTGGCTGAACAAAAGCAGCGATGTATTATTGTCTGGGTTCTTGATCAGGCTTACGGCTTCTCGGTATCATGGACCCCGACTTGCACCCGCGCACAAAATTCGGGTTCAGGTTTCGTTGACGGGCTGGACATCCTCGCCGACATTGCAGCTCGCTTGGCTGAATTGAGGTTCGTATTGCGAAGCAGCTGACGAGAAGAAGTGTATTGCTACCAGCAATAAATCAACTTGTCACCCACGGCAGCGTCGGTGCTAGATGTCTTGGAACAAGTCGGGATCCTGAGCTGGCTGGATGGGGCAAAAATGACCCATTTACCTCGGACACGATGATGGATTTCCCTAGGGATTTGTATCATGTGGAGAAAAAATGACAGTCGGCATTAATACGGTGAAGGTGTTGCCTGTCGCCAGCAAGGCTGTGAAGCCGTGTTTCATTTGTAGCGGGAAGCGCTGTGCATAGCATGGCACGCCACCGCTCCAATGCCAGCCCATCGAAAGAATGGCATAGCATTGCTAGGTTCGATGCAAGGCAAAGCATTTTTCGTGCCGAGTTTGGATGGAGTTGTTCAGACCAATGGTGTGTCGGGCGTTTTGTGGCACAGATTGCTCCCTGCTCCTCCCCGCTCCTCCCTGCTGCTTCTTACCTGCTCCTTGCTCCTTCCTGCTCCTGCCATGTCACTCCTTGCTCCTGCTCTTACTCTACGCAGGTGCCACTCACATACAAAAGGTACTCCGTACATTGAGGAGACCAATCAGATCGATTCGTGCGCGTGTTTCAGCCGGCAACAAGTCGGGCAGTTTGGAGGCTAGTGTCGTTTTCGGCCGTCGGCCTTCCAGAGCGACGAAGATGGGTTCCAGGAGAAGGCAGACAGCTCCCTTTGTTTCAATGCTGGCCTCTTTTCCTCGACTGTCGTGAGACGTCATGGCATCGCAAGTCTGCAAAGTCTCTACCAAGTGCAAGAGGGGCCATGGCCTGGTGCAGTGATGACAAGGTGCAGCGCTGCGGGACGCTCGTTCTGACATCAATCTGCCGCTGCCGCTGCTGCTTCACTGAATGCTCTGCCAGACTCATAAACAACCTGCTCGTCAGTGTACAGAGATGGCGTACAAAGTTATCCACACCCTGTTGGGTGGAACGCTGGATGCGTCCGTGCTCTCAAACACCAGTCAGTATTGGTAGTAAACGCGCGAAAGAAACGCTGCCGTGACGGTCATGCGACCCGAGGCTGCCATGACATGACGGCATTCAAAGCAGGGCGATGAAAGATGTGATGTAGGGTCCACGGTTCGTGTGGGGACGGATGAACGGACTCCATGACTGCCTGTGTCGCAGATACAATGCAAGACAGATGCGCCGGCTAGCTTTGATGGCTGCCGGACCAGGCAATTTGAAATGTCGGTTTTCCTTTGTCATGTGAGATGAGCGTGCGCTGCACCGACAAGGCCATGGGTGAAAAGCAAAGCCTCGGCGTCTGCATCGCTGTGCTCCATCAATGATTGGGGCCCTGCATCAGTCAGTCGCTGGCTCCAGCCAACCATCATCAGACCCGCCTCGAGGTGGAGAAGTCCAAAGGGGGAGGCAGGCAAGCAGGCAGGAGGCGAAAGAGAAAGCGAGCGAGTGAGCGAGCGGAGAGAGACAAAGACACACTCACCAAGGTACTTTCTCTCTCTCTCTCTCTTTCGCGCGCACGCGCGCACACGCACCTAGTAGAGGCTGCTCCGTACTCCGTACTCCTAGAGACAGACAGGCGCCAAGGAACGCCTCCTTGGCTGCTCACCTGTATCAACTTGTTTCCACCACTTTGATGCAGCCCTTGAAACTGGCGCCTGGCCCAGCCCTTTCCCTGTGACCTCCGCAGACTGTCGACTTGGCCCGCACTTCCCATCAACCTTATTGCTTCAATTCCATTCCTATCGATTTCTCCTTGCCACTGTCCATTGAACTGCCTCGTCTTCCCCTTCCTCGCTTCTGTACCAACGGGCCAGACTATATCGAACAGCCATTTCGAGGATCAACGCTCGAACCTCTCTGATCCTTCACCGGGCCGCCGCTCCTCTCGCCTCGGGCCCCTTCCCCTCCATCGCATCGCACCCTTGCGCCGAATCGCGGCCTCTTCGACCTTGCACCATTAGACGGGACGGACATAAAAACGGAAAACGGGAAAATTCATCAAACAAAAGAACACATAATAATGGCTCAACCAGGCGTCCAATCCTTAAAGGTCGGCTCTGTTCGCTCGCAAGCTTCGATTAATGAGCCCGTCGCTAATTGTCTTTTGGTAGTGCGTCGTGACTGGCGATGGTGCCGTTGGCAAGGTTCGCCCCAAGTTCCCTCATTGACACGTTTTCCGCCGTCGCCATTAACGTAAAGGTGCCTCAGACATGTCTCTTGATATCATACACGACCAATGCCTTCCCGGGCGAGTATATCCCGACAGTGTCAGTAACGTCCTCTCCCGCGCCGTCAAAGACTCGCGGCATCCCGAGCTGACTTTACTCTCCTGACGACAGGTTCGATAACTACTCGGCGAGTGTCATGGTCGATGGAAAGCCTATCAGCTTAGGATTGTGGGATACGGCTGGTCAGGAAGATTACGATCGATTGCGTCCATTGTCGTATCCTCAAACCGACGTTTTTCTCATCTGCTTCTCTATTGTGTCTCCCCCCTCATTCGATAACGTCAAAGCCAAGGTGAGCAGACGAACAAGGACTGGATAGTGGATCATTGATCGGTATCGGGGAGAAATGATCTGACACTCGCACGCGCTTACAGTGGTTCCCCGAAATCGATCATCATGCTCCCAACATCCCCATCATCCTAGTCGGCACCAAGTTGGACTTGAGAGAAGATGTGGCGACGTTGGACTCCCTCAGACAAAAGCGAATGGAACCGGTGTCATACGAACAAGCACTATCTTGCGCGCGAGAAATCAAGGCGTACAAGTATCTCGAGTGCTCTGCGCTCACTCAGCGGAATCTGAAGAGCGTGTTCGACGAGGCCATTCGGTAAGTCGAGAGTGTCTCGGTGCTCCATACTCGACATGACTGTAATCTAACGCAAAATGACCCAGCGCTGTTCTGAACCCCCGCCCACAAAACACCAAACACAAAAAATCAAAATGCTCCATTCTTTGAGTTTGCCATGCCATGAACGACGCCGATGTTGGAGAACATGGCTTTTTATGGAAAGTCGCCCTTAATCTTCTCACCATTGCTGCCCTTTGATTCTGCGAAACAACAAGAGACGGAGTGACAGGAACGGTATCTGCGCCATGCAGACAATCAGCATGCTGGGACAGGATCTGAATCTCTTGCAGACGGTATATTTTTCGAGATGAAGCCAAGCCCCAGATGTGGATCATGTGACGGAGCTTACGTTTTATTCTTATTTGGTTTCTTTCATTTTCTGCACAGATAGAACAGAATTCAGCGAATGAATCGAAGCACAAGAGCAGAGCTTCAAGAAGACTGGAGGGTCGGCTGGGTTTCCTACATGTCGATGTTGGGGGCCGCGGGATTCGAGCCCATGTGTTTTCTTTCCTTAGTGTCACCCGAGTCAAATCGTGTTAATGTTTTTACCATGTCTTTCCTGGCGGCAGAGGTTTGGTCTTCCGCCTCTGTTCCACCCTTTCCCTTGCGCCTCTTTCCGTGGTCTGATCAAACATGGTGTCCCTTTTCGAATCGGCCCGCTCCATAAAAGGTCGCAATGTGAGCCGTCTTACTTTTGTCTCTCTCTCTAGTCTCATGGATATCACCACGACGTTTTTAGGCTTGTCAATGGCAAAATGGACATTGATTGAAAATACAAAGAAAAGAGGAACAAATGCCATGCGAGGCGATGCGGCCTTGCGTTTGGGGGGGGGGGGGGCCCCCCCCCCCCCCCCCCACATAACAACGAGAAGCAGACTCAATACGCCACTCTGGCCAGCCTGCTAGGATGAATCCCCTTGTGCGCATTCTCGTCCTTCGCACCACCCTTGACATGCTTTTCGTTCATTTCCTTCTCTATCCTCTTGGAGCGGTTCTCATCCAGCTTCTTATTCTTGTCGCGAATCTTGTCCTTGCGGAACTGCGTCTTCCCACCCCCTCCCGCCCTGCACAACCGTCAGTCTTCCACGCCACAAGTCCCCAAAGCGCATCTACTCACGTCAACTCGACATTGATCCTCCTCGGCGCCGACACGCCATCATCAAACATACTATGATGGAACCGATCCAGACAAGTGCGCATAGCACGCGCGTCGCGAAACTCCACAAACGCCACGCCCTTGAACGACTCACTTCCGTCGCGCGTCGTCAAACACCGCACCGCCAGGGGGTTCAACGCCCGGAAGTACTTCGTGATACTTGCCGACGTGGCGCTGAACGGGAGGTTGCCGACAAAGACGATATGTCGCGACGACTTCGTGTCGGTGCTCGGAGCGTCTTGCCCATCTTTGTCCTTTTGTTTCTTTCGTTTCACTTCTGGCGCGGGTGAATCTGATCGTGCGATTTGGTCCCGTCTGCTTTCCTTGTTCTTCTTCGTCTCAGCCTTCGCCGTTGAAGGGTCTGCGTCCGCATCCTCCTGTTCTTCTGCAGGAAGGTCTTGCAGATTCTTTCTTTGCTCTTTTCTCTCCTTCCTGCTTGCCTTCTTATCCTTGTCCTTCTTTTGCTTCTTTTGCTTCACTTCCGGTTCCCGGACTAGTTCGTTGTCACTGCGCTCGCGCTTGCGCTTCTTCTCGGCCGGGGCGCTGCTTGGAGGCGCCGGATCCTCAATCCCTCCATCGGTCTCGCGAGCGCGTTTGCTCTTCATCCTGACTTGGCGGATCCTGGTCTTGCCGGTTATCGTGATTAGAGCAAAGGTTTTTTTGGAATGACTGCCAAGATCAAAAGTTGTCGGACAAGATAAAAAAAGAAGTGGAGACCCGATCCTCCAGGTTACATGCCGGCGGTGACAGGGTAGTTCGATGGCTGGCTGCTCCACCAGACGAACCCCTCATCGCGACGTACCAAAAGCGGCATATCAACCATCCTGTATCATCTCAATGGATCAATGTACGCGTCCGCGGCTTGGCTGCTCTCTACTCCACCTTATCAATCTTCACACCTCAATATACCCAGATATGCACTTGATGTAGTCAGACTTGTCATAGATTGTCTACTCCTGGGAATGGTACGATACTGCGGCACAGTGCCAATTGTCTAATGATATACACTCACAAGAGAACATATTAAAATCCTCCATCATCCTACTGGTCTTTCTCCCAAAACCATGGCGTGCGAGGGGCCCGTTTCCTTCCACGTCAACGGCTCACGCAAGGCTGCACACAATCATAGCAACGAAACAAGCGGAAAGCAGATATGACACTTTTGCATAGACTCTGGAACCTCTGCTGCTGAGTAACCTCGCCGCTATTGGTGTCTGGGCAACTTCGTTTGCAAGCGGGCGTTCATCTTTAGGGTTTGCAGGCCCATTTTGAGGCAGTTCGTTTTCGATTCGACCTTCAGCTGCGCCATTTCCCGGAACAATCAAAGACGATTGCGCTGAATCCGGTGCAGCTTCTGTGGAAGCTCGCCTAGTCAGCAGCCCCATCATCTTGCAGGAAAATTCATACAATTGCGTACCTCTTCTGTCTCCATCACTACGAACAGCCCCGTCAACGCCCAACTCGGCTTGAGCAAGGGTATCCTCAGCCCACGGAGGCACGATGATGCTCTTGAATGCGTAAGGAATTGGGCTACCAGCTGCCTGACTAGATCGAGGAACAGAATTGGATGTTGAAAATGCGGAGGTCGCTTTTGGAAGGTTGCCAGCCGATGAAGAACTAAACAAGCCAGAACGCGCGCTCGGGACACCGTACGCTGCCGGAAGATTTCCATAATCGTACTGCTTCAGAGGCGGATCATACGAAGGAGGGAGAGATGGCGTCACAAGAGTATAAGCGGCCGGACCGGCCATGCCAGCATCAATTTGTACAGGCGAAGTTGATAGAGCTTGAGTGCGGAGAAGCGAAACGGTGGTGAGAGAGGTCGATACATAAAGTTGGCCATAGACAGCTTCCTGCGGAGTGGCAGAAGCACAGATATCACTTGTTGATACAGTAGTTGTCGTGAAGGAACTCGTTGCAATGTCAGCGCACGGCGCTGACGATAGGGTAGGCGAAGCAGAAGGGGCTGTTTGAAGTGGGATGGCAGCGAGTGAAGACTTGGATGAAGAGCAGGACTCGTCCACCTGTTGTGACGCGTAACCGAAGGCAGAGCTAGAGTACTGAGACTGGCTGCTCAGAACGATTGTCGGTGCCAGAGATGATTTTGGAAGCGCCATGATTGGCGAGCTACTGGAGCAAGAATCTGATGTTGTAAGTGATTGTGCAGAGTGTCCGAGGGATGGCGTCGTCGAATTATAAGATCCCACGGTGCGCAATGGGGGTAAGGGGGACTTCGTGCACTGGGTGACTGGGTTGCTGACTGTCCCTATGGCTGCACTTGACATTGACACTGTCGACACGATATACGTGCTTAGAGGCCCCACGGTTGGTGTTGGCACGTTTCCAACGGACAATGCGCCGCCAGAATCACATTGCGTCGGTTGAGCTGCGGGGATGGAATAGCTAGACACTGCTGTCGGCCCAAGATACGCACTTTGAGCAGCAAAGGACGATTCGCAACCACTGCCGACGTTTCCTTCAGGCATCGGGAGGCCCTCCATCGAATTTGCTATGCCGGTTGGCGTTGGCTCGTCAAAAGACACTGTGAGGAAGCCATCGTTGCCAGCTTCGCACGCCATGACCATGGAAATTTTTGGCGTCAGATTCGACTTCTCGGTCAAAGCGGCCAAGACGTTGGTGGCTTGATCCTGTCTAGCACCTTCATATCGACGACTTTGTTGATGCAACGACTCCTGACGAACTTCAATGGGATGAAGTGGAACCAGTAGAGCTCCAGCAGCGGAACAAGAAGAAACGGAATATGCCAATGCGTGGCTGTAGAACTCAGGGCTGCAAAGACTGATCAAGCACTGAAAGTGAACCTGCAAGACATCAGAAATACTTTCTCAGGACTTGGCGTTTGCTGCTTCTCACTTTCTGAAGTTTGGGGCTCGCACAAATACTGTCCATGCTGGGATAAAAAGGCCCATTTTCCGCCATCAATTTGTTGCAATCTTCAACGCAATCTTTGAAGTCGTCAGCGTATGCCGCCTCCATCTCTCACGTCTTTCCTTACCAGGTACAGTAACTTGTGATACGGCACTGCATCGAGATGCTGCATAAAGCAGCAACAAGCTCAATGGTACGGTCTGCATGCTTGAGTTGTCTTACGTGAGGGGAGAGACGAAGTCTAACGAAATGGCTAACCGTGATTAACGATAGTCACCAAAAATGGGAGTTGCGTTAAAAGGGAATCCAAAAAAAAAAAAGAGTGAGGAAATGCCAAGGCAGTATGATGACCGTGGAAAGTTGCAGCGAACGATGAGGCGGGAAGAAAGTAGAGGAGAGGAGAAGGCCGCAGACGGAATGGTTTGCAGGTTTTGCACTATTTACTCATCTGCACTGAGAGCAGGAGCGACAGTCACGATCGCTACCGACAAGGAAGGAACGCAAGAGCGCCGTGTCGTCTTCGTAATAGGCACCTTCCATACTTTGTGAGATTCCTTTTCATTTACGGGGACCTTGAACAGAAATGGCCTGTCAAATGTCCAAATAACTAGATCCGTAGGTATGATCAGACTTTCTGTCACCTCATGGCGTTGTGTCGCGGGTGAGGGTGCAACTTTCACCACCAGCAAATTGTCCGATGGTTGGTGCGGGACACCATCGAGATTGACTTGGTGATTCTCGTGAAACCGAGAACACGTTTTCCCGAGATTCATTAATAAAACAGTAATGCCAACGGCTTCTGGTCGCTGCAGTAGCGTTCCTTGACTTCTTTTCTGGTCAGGAAGCGGGCAAGTGGCACCAGAGTGTCCTTCATGTCCAACACTCCCCTTTTCTTTTGATCAATATGAGAAGCATCCACGACCACGCGCTGCAGATTGTCCAGCGACAGAGCACCTGCCGCGAAGTTAGCTGACGATACGCAGATACACCGTTGTGAATTTACGCCATACCATTTTCAATCAGTTCAATCAGGCGCGAAGGTGTACCGACGCCGATCCCAGTTTTCCTGTTCTTTAGGAATGCTGCCTGCTCGTCTACCTTCATGTGTTTTGCAAACTGTTGCCATGTCAGCGTGTTGCAAGTGATGTCTGCTCAGCAAAGACGAGAGGGCGCACCAGCTTCGCCACCGCGTTTTCCTTGCTCTGGAATTTCCGCACAGCCCTGGTACAGCATGAGTATTGCGATTTCAACGTCCCAGTGCAAGCCATCTCGAACCTGACAATATCAGCCGCCCTGAGTCCAGCACTGGCAACAATCAACGTATGAGGGGTCCCTTTCTTCTGGGGCGCCTTCTTGAGACTCTCCTCCCCCTCTGAAAACTTCTCGAGAAAACTGGGCAAATTTTGGAGGGTCCTCACTTCTTGCCATGAAGTTGTGTCTTGAATTGAGTTGGCTGTCACTCATTCGGGTCAACCAACATTCGGTACGAAAGGTCCTGTTTGAAACCCACCGTTCACAGTCAAATCCGACAGTTCAATTGAACTGAGATCAGTCGCAAGGTTGTTCAGCTTTTGGAGTAAGTGATCGGCAAGTAAATGGCTGTCCATGTGGCTAAACAGTGTGTTGACCCCGAGTTCAATGTCGAGCGCATCATCTTGCTGTTGAAATCTGGTCCTTCTCTTCTTCTTTTTCGCCTCCGGCGCGGATTCCGCGCGCCTTTTCCGTGAAATCGCCATTCCAGCTCCTCAATGCCAGACGTTCTAGAGATTTTCTGCACTTTGCGCACAATGTTCAGTCATCGATGAGTACAGCTGCGCAGCGTGAGAATACAGTTCAATGATGCATGGGTGGATGAAATTTTGAGTCGTACAGTGTCCAGTTTGTGTTTTGGGGGGCACACTCCGCTGCTGGCGGGTCACTGCAGCCATTGGCCTGTGGGACTGCACTAAACCGTCAACGATTTCGCACTGTACAGCTTGTCGGGATCACGGCCTGGATTGTTCTTGGACCACTTCAATTGAAGTGCGTCAAGATGACATTCGAAGATGAACGTTTCAAAGGTTCACTATTTTCGAGGATCTAATGAGAGACGTGCATGTCAAGCCGAGCCTAGATGATTCTCCTTCGAACGCCAAACACCAGTTTACAAATCAGACTTCACTTCGTCCAACGCGGCCGCTCATGCCACCCGCCCAGCATTTCAAAAGATGCTATTGACAATATTGCCGCCTATCGTGGCGCCGGCACCAAAGATGGCTGCATTGCCCAGTTTCTTGCCAAACTTCTTCCCGTACTCGTTTACCTTGTTTCCTTCGCCCTGCTGAGCAGCAGGTTGCTGCTGGGGGGCCTCAGCGACAGCCATAGGCGGCACGCTGGCGTTATAAGGATTCTGCTGAGGCGGTGGGCCCTGTCCCATGGGAGCAGGCGGATACCCGTACTGAGGCTGCGTGTACGGGACAGGGGCACTCGCGCCAAACGGAGCTGATCTTTGCTTCTCGTCGCTTTCAACAAACACGTAGTTTCGCGGGAAGATGCCTTCCTGTTTGGTGCGTGTGTTCTGGCCCATCCACCAGTCTTGGTTCATGTATTCGTGAACGAGGATCTGGTCGTCCTTTTCGAAAGAGACGTCGCGGTTGTCTGACGCAACGTAGCGGTAAAGGGCGCGAGCTCGGGCGAGGACGGGCTTTTCAGAGCGAGTGGGCAGATTGGGAGCCGGCGTGACATCGTAGGAAGGTGGCGCCGGCGATTGCGAGGCCGTAGGAGGAGTGTGGATGCCGAGATTTTGCATCTGCTGCGTAGGAGGAGGAGGCGATGCCGCGCTGCTGATGGATGGGGCAGGACTATCACGGGCCGGCGTGACAGATGCGTTGCCGTTTGCTTTGCGCAAAGGCCCCGAGAGCGGCGATTCCTGGGGAAGGGCCGCGTGGATCTCGTCAAAGACTGTTTCGTCGATGACGCCCTTTTCTAGAAGGTTCTCGAGTTCCTGGGCTCTGAGTTAGCCGGCGATACAGATGAGGTGGCCGCAACGCAGCAGGGTTTTGAATTTACCGTCTTGATGTTGCGGAGCGACCGGTTGGTCTCCATGATGGTTTGGCGCTCGACAGAAACCATTTTGGGCCGATGGCTTCCGGGAGTCACTGCTCCGGGCTCCTTTCCTGTTGGCTTTTGCCTTTCTCTGCTTTCCGCGAAAACAAGGCGAATTTGTTGACGAGGAACCTCAACCTCTCTAGAGGACGGTCGAGCGCGAGGCAGTCTCGAAGGGGAATATGGGCAGAAGAAGAAGATTAGGTGCAGCAGCGCAAAGATCGGACATGTTGGTCCGGGTGTTTCAAAGCGGGGGCTGTGTCGGACGTTATCCGTCCCAAGCGCCAGCTGCTTGTGGCTTGGTAATGGTTCATCGCAGAGGCGGCTCTCCAAGGGTCATGGGGCTGTGCTGGCCTCGAGCGTTCTGTTTGCGGAAGGCGGTCTGCTACTCCACGCCACTCGCCACTCGCAGCCTTGTCGCAATAAACCTCCATCGCCTCAGGATATAGACTCCGTTCTTACTACCATCGCCTTGCACTACCCTGTTCTGCAGCCAGACGTTCCAGCAAAAGAAAATTGGGAAATCGTGCTTCTGTGCAACATGCATTTCTTTTGCCACGGCGTCCCGTCTGACGTCTCACGGAGAGGTGTGCCCTCAAGTCTCCGACTTCATGACTCAAGAAGGCTTGTAAAGCTGAGAATTTCAGTGTGCCTCAACTTAAGTAATCGCGTAGCGCTCAAATTGCCGCCCCGTGGGTTTGGGCCATTGTGTCTGTGTGATATCACTTTCGTTTACTTGTCCTGACACTGAACGTCCATGATTCATACTGCCAGATCCAATGAAGTCACCAGGTGATCATTTTGCACGAAGAGACAACAAGATGGCCGTTGAAGGACAACGACTATTGCACATAACGACCTCCTCACGTAAATAATAAAACAATGTCTTGAAGATCTCACATTGGATGCGATCGATTGCATTTTCTCGCCCAGTAATCTTTCCTGGAGAAAGCTCGTTCGGGGTTTATCAACGGCCCTGCCGTGTCCGGTTGAGCACTGTAAAAGCTTATCTAGTCACGCTTGAATGGAAAGCATCTGTCTTGTTGCCCTTGTCTTTCTTTTCTACCCTTTTTCAACCATAAATCGCGAGTCGATTCGTCGCCGGAAGTTCTGGTCCGATGGCCGCCATGTTTGCACATGAATATTTGAGTAATCAATCATATTAACATAAAAGGAAAGAGAAAGGCTGATACTCCGCTTCAAGTCTTTACTGTCTTTGCCGTGCATATTGCCGACGTCCCGATCGTTCTTCTTGTGAATTGTACAGGCTGTTTGAACTGTCATATGTAGGTCGTTGTATGCGAAACCCCTGGGAAAGTGTCATGCTGCGTCGGAACACGACGCATCCATCTCTTGATTTGTAGTTGACAGAACAGATTCTACGGAGATCTGACAGCGATGCCTTGCTACGCACGGTCTAGCACCCGGCCGTGGCATTCGTCCGGTAGCCACCTATGGTTTTTGCTTGGGCTTTTTCTTCTTGGTGCGTGTGCTGTATTGCTATGGTATTGATTGTTGCAGATTTGGCGGCCGTCATGGTGTTCTGCCAAATAATCATAATGAAAAGCTAACCGCTGAGATGAAAACGAATTAGCCACGTTTGATATTTTGCGGCCTTTGCGCAGTAAAGACAGCAACGACAAGGTCAAGTGTAATCATACGTTATCACGATCTCAGCACTGAGTGTCAATTCATTGTTTTGCGGCGATCGTTTTCCGTCGGCTGCACAGTGGCGAAATAGAGCAAATGTGCTTATCGAACTCTGTCGATAATTCTTGCCTTCGACTTTTGCCCCGAGAGGCAACAAGTTGCTGTCATTATCAAGATTCACAAACGCAAAGTCCAGGGAGTTTCTTACTTCTTTCTTCGAGGCTCCTCCTTGTCTTCATTGAAAGATCACAATATGGACCGCCGGAGGGTCTTTTTCGAGCTGCTCGAGTGGGCATCGTGAAGGCGTTTGCCCCCAGTAAGCACAGGTCAGCTCGTAAACCAGAACAAGCCATCAGGCTCCCATAGGTAAATTCGCATGGCCAAAGTTCATTGCGATCGTGTGCTTCAATGTTGGCACGGATGGTGTGGCAAGCCTTCGGCGCACTCGGATTGTCCCCTACGCCGCTTTGCCTCTTATGATCATGTCTGATAACAGCTCTCGAGTCGATTTGAAAATAATTCTGCTGCCCGAAACTGCCCCATCGTTGCTATCGAGAGACTGCTAATAGTCAACCATGAAACGTTTGTCTGATTAAATTGTGTCCCGTTTGCCAGCTAACTGAGGCAAGTCAACAATGTCAGAAGTAATGGCATGTAAAATATGTAAAATTGATTTGATGTCTTCGTGATGTTGGTTTAGGTCACGGATAGCTTTCCCTTCTAGTTTCTCCCTCTTATCCCGCATAGCATTTCGACGCCGTCGGCCAGATTCACTTTTCTCCCAGTACCAGCATTTCACAAAAATTTGCTTTCCTTCACGGTATAAAGATCGACGTATTCGTCTACGGGCAAGTTGTCAAGCTTGCTGCTGTTCTGGCTTAGCTCAACGAGCTCCTTCACGCGCGTTTCGGATAAGTGTGGTGTCAGGTGGCGCTTGAATTTGGCCAAAATGACAGGCTTAGCCTCTTCGCGACGAAGACGGTGGCCGAGAGGAGCCTCGACAGCCACCTCATCCAAAACAGTGCCGTCGTTGAGCTCAACGGTCAGAGCGTTTGAGATGGTTCGCAGGGCAGGGTCGTGGTAATCCTGAGTATACTGAGGATCCTCAATGCACTTGATCTTCTTTCGCAAAGACTCGACGAGTTCCGAGGTGGCTGCCTCACCGCCGTCAGTGTAATCGGTTGCCTCGAGGCGGCCGAAGACGAGCATGACGGAGCACATGTACTGGATACAGTGATCGCGGTCAGCAAAATTGTCCATGGGCTTGAACTGCTTGTCGATGATGCGGATGCAAGCCTCATGGGTGCGGCAGGTGACGGCCTTGATGTCAGCGGCCGACTTGCCCATGGCCTTGAGCTGGTGGTGGATCTTCTCGGACGCCTCAACGGCAGTCTGAGAATGAAACTCGGCTGGTTTTTGAAATAGCATACGGAGTCAGTGCCTATCCTGGGGCTATCATCAAGTCTGGCGAGAGGCAAAGTGCAACAAGACATACCAGGATAGGAGACTTTGAAGAGAACATTCTCCATGACGTAACTGCCGTAGGGCCTCTGGAACTCGAACTTTTTGCCCTTGAACAAGACGTCGTAGAAACCCCACACGGGAGCGGACAGCACGGTTGGGACGCCCGACTCGCCCTTCATGACTTTGAGAGCAAGATTCACGGCGCGCTGGCATGCATCTCCAGCAGCCCAAGACTTTCGAGACATGGTGTTGGGGGTATGGCGGTAGGTTCGGAGGGATTGGCCGTCGACCCAGGCCTGAGTCACAGCGTCGGCTATCTGCTTCTCGCTGAGGCCGAGCATTTTGGAGACCACAGCAGCCGAAGCAACCTTGACGAGGACGACGTGGTCAAGGCCTACTTTGTTATACGAATTGAGCAGCGCCAGGCAACCCTGTATCTCATGGGCCTTGATCATGGCTTCGAGCACGTCCTTGACAGTAAAGGTTGCACCACCAGCCAAGTTACCACCAGCCTTATTGGTGCGATTGATCCAGTCGGCGACGGCCAAGATGGCACCCAAGTTATCTGAAGGATGTCCCCATTCTGCGGCCAGCCAACAGTCATTGAAGTCGAGCCATCGGATCATGGCTCCGATATTGAAGGCACCATTGACAGGGTCCAGGACGAAGGGCGTACCAGGAACTCGCGTGCCATTGGGAACCGTCGTTCCCGGCACGATAGGGCCGAGCAGCTTCGTGCACTCTTTAAATCTCAGGCCCTCCAAACCGCAGCCCAGTGTGTCGAGGAGGATCCATCGCGCCGTATCGAACTACAAGGGGGGCCAGCGGGTCAGTCTTTGGCATAAATTTCAGGTTAAGTCCCATAATGATGCCTCATGGAGCAACTGACTGCAAGATCAGAGTCGATTGCCTTGTTGGCGACATAATCGGCAATGTCCTTGATTTCGGGATCGTACTCGCGCGATTGAGAAGCCATGATGGGCGCACCGGAGAATTGGGTAGCAGAAGTGGAAAAGCCTCTACTGCGTGATGATGCACGTGCTGTGGACGATGTGGTCGCAGTCGAGAGACGAACGCCGACGGAGGCCGAGCGGGTCGCAGACGAAAATCGGGCAAAGCGAAGCTGCTTCGATGCTGTGCGCAGGCCACGATTGACCGCCGACATGATGCGGAAACTATAGCGCGGGGAAGCTGGTCAAAGGACTGCCGTCTCCAGTGAGAATCCGACGATCAATTGGCGGAAAGAAGAATCGAAAGCTACGGAGGTCGAACCTGGCCCAAGAGCTCTGACGATGGAAAAGAGGTGGGGGGAAATGGTGGGATTGTCACTAGCCATCGAGAGCCGTTGCCGCTGATTGCCGCACTGGAGTGTGGCTTTCGAGCTTCCTCGGTTGAGCCAGCTTGTGGCTGATGGGGGCAAGCAGACCAAGCGGACGGACGGCACAACGTTCGAATTAGTCACCCTCCACCTCCTTCCTCCAGCAATCATGTATCTCGCTTGATGACGCTTCATGTGTATTCTCTGTAGGCAGACACCACCAACAATTTCAATTGACGGTGTTGTCGTTCAGCAATGCCAGCTTTCTGATATAGATTGCCCTCCAAAGCTGTGATATGGGAGTCCTGAACGAGACGACGTAGATGATGCATTAAGAACGAAGTGCACCAGACGGGTGCGAGGGAAGCAAAAGTGTTGCATCAAGAGAGTCTGCTACACGGAGTCATGGAAAGTCTCTTCATGTGAATGCTTGTCATCTCATTGAGCTCTGCACTGAGACTCGCCCCAAGATGTTCAGCTCCGTTATGGAAGGCCCTTCTACTATTGACACGGATCTTGCCTCGTTCGTCTTGGTCCTTATTTCCCCAGACCTGCCTTTCGGGCCAACATTTTTGGCTCTCTAGGATGATTTACGCGGAACTTATCGGACTTGGGAGTCCCCCACTAACACCCGGATTCATGGATCCCGAGGGACACATCACGTACGTGAAGCAATCATAATTATGCGCATCGGCGACATGATTCAGCGTACGCACATGGGTATATGGGTAGATTTGATGGACGTGCGCACGCGCAACAGCTGACACCTCGAGCTCGGAGACCCTGAAATGGGCTATTTTTGGGTCGAACAAGCAATCCCTTTGGGAAACGTCAGCAGCCTCATTAGCCACTTAGCCAGGCTCCGTTTCCCTGTTGCTCCTTCGTCCTGGATATTCCTTCCGGAGATGGCCGTGGCCTCCCGACCCCTCCCTGCTCATAATGTTGACTGATCTTCAAAAGGTGCACCCCAAAAAAAAAAAGGATCCGACATACTACAGCTGCTCGATCTGTTGGCTTATATGTTTCGCGCCATGCACCTCTTCGGCAGCAGACGATCGAGAACCCCTTGGCGTTACGCACCGGAAAGATTTGCAGGGGTGGCGAGATTTTGTATGTCAGCTGCATGCACAACAGAGTTGGATCGAGACGGAGTGTGTCGTTGTGTAATACGACGAGCCTCCTTTGAACACATGAGGATGGCTTGCTGATTGACCGTCAATGGCAGATGGAAGGTGCAGCCAGAACATTGAGAATGTTCCATGGTAGACTGCGAATCGGCAAAGCCACGCTCGCCCGTCCAGAAGCCTGTTCGGGGCAAACATGTAGTAGCACCATGCCCGAGCTCTGACCTTCATGCTGGAAGCTTGATTGATGGGCAGGAATCGGACCGAGCAGAGTGACAATGTGGGTTCGGGTGCCTGAAAGGAATGCTTGCTTCTCACCTGCAGCGGGCGTGGGCCTGCTAATTCTGCGACGTCCAGGTGGAGGACATGCAAATCCTCCTCGTCCTGAGACGGAGAAGGACCAGGACTGGGATACTTGTTCCTTAATAGAGTCTCAAGTCAGCGGACCAATGAACGAGAATGAGGCAGCGGAGGATGACCAACGAGAGGTACAATTGTTTTTCATTGCCCTCTCCTTCGTGTTTGCTGCGTCCCCGCTACTCACAATCGTAGCATGTCATGCTATTGTGAGACCGAAATGCGACTGCGCAGGCGTTGGAGAATGGAAAACGGCTTACACATTGATTGGGTCAGGCCGTTCGGGAAGCGGAACCGACTAGGCTCGTGCGGGTCCAGACGTCCGTTCCGTGGATGGCCTTGAAGCTCAAACCTCCCCGACAAGCCTCCCTCTCAGCCTTCGGGCGAGGTGAGCAACAATGGAACCGTTCTGTAGCGTTAGCTATTTGTGTAGACAGCTCCGCACAGCTGATCTTCTGCGGCAGGTCACGGGCCAACGGCTGCACAAGGCCACGATAGCGTCAGATTTAAGCACGGAAGGAATCAACAAAATTGCCCTCCGGATCGTCGTTCTTCCGCGCGCAGCGTCACGCAATTGGATGATTTGGACGCCGCGTTCAGAAGGATCAATAGTGCCCCCCCCCCACCTCCTGCGCGAGTGCGCCTCTCACGCTGCGCCCCAAATAATGACATTTGTTGTTCGTGTTTGGTCCTCCGGCCGGTCTGTTGGTCAGCGGCTCCCTGCTTACGACATTGTTGGTACATCCCAGACATACAACGACCCTTGGCAGTCCAGAACGGCCCGGGCGCGGTGTCGGGCTTCAGATCGTGGTTCGTTCCTCAACACCTTCCGTCTCATCCTCCATGCAGGCGAACCCTCGATATGGGACGGGTTGCTTTAAGCAAATGCTTCCCGCTTCCATGGGATCCGACCAATCGTTGCATAGCCACACCGTGATCTGACCCTGCCGTTGCTGGCAGTTTTTGTTTCGGCGGTTGAATCATTCAAACCGTCAATTATATATAATGAGGTCCTTGCTGCTGGTTGAAGCATGATCAAATCCATCCAACCCCGATTCAATCTTTTAGCTTGCCTCGACTCGCAGCCTTTGACATCTCATTAATTTATTTAAACACATACACGACGCATAACGTCAAGTAGCCAAGCACACCACTTTCACCCGCTGCCCGCAGAGAGCACTTTGTACATCGCCGCAATGCACTTCAGCAACTTGGCCGTGTCGGCGCTTTCGCTTCTGGCGATGCATGCCAGTGCCAAAACCGTCCAGATCGCCGTTGGTAAAGACGGACTCCAGTTCACACCGAATGTCATCACAGCCGACAAAGGAGATATTCTGGAATACCATTTCTTCGGCAGGCACAGTGTGGCTCAAGGTGACTTCAACGCTGGCTGCACCCCGGCCGCGCAAGGAGGTTTCTTTTCTGGTGTCATGAACGCAACCACTCCACCCCCCAGCGTGAGTTACAAAAGTCATTTTCCTGCTCGTCTTGTCTTTTGTCCTCTTCCGTTCACCCTCCTATGGGTGGGGAGGTGTATACGATGATTGATCCAAGATCTTGGTCTTGCAGCTCCTAACTGCTCTCCGCCGAGATCTTGCTACATTTGAGATCCAGACTTTTCTGACATATTCGTTCGCTTTGGCAGCCCCGGGTATTTCGAATCCTAATCAACGATACCAACCCGATATCTTTCTACTGCACAGTCATGCAGCACTGTCCGAAAGGCATGGTCGGCGTCATCAACCCTTCCTCGACAGATTCGCTCGACAAGGTCAGAAAATTGGCTGCGGTCGCCAAGAACAACACAGCACCAGCCGTTGCTGGCGTTGGTGGCACAATTGTCGAAATCGCCGGCAACAACACTTCGACGGTTGGGCCTGGACAGACTGCCAGCCCGACCAGCGGCTCTCAATCCTCAGGTGTTGCTTCGGGCTCTCCACCCATGAAAACGGCCGCTGCCTCGCAGGTGCAAGCGACGTGGGGAGGTATGGGCATGCTCGCCGCTGCATTTGCTGCCTTGCTCATGTAGGCATGCGATCATGATCGAGAGAGTGTCGGCACACGGGTGATAGTCGGGAGACCTCGTTGGGTTAGAAGCGACAAGGTGGTGTTATGGGAATAATGGTACATCTTACTGCCCTCGGCGCTGCGTGAAATCAAAATGTAGTAATAGACATAATCAAATTACATATTTTACCTAGGCATACTTGAATGCAGAAGGTCCCGCATATGCACGGAATCGAGAGATCTCAGGCATGACCACGCGCTCAATGATTCACTTTTGGCCACGCTGTTGGGGGGGTGAGGAAACATAAGATTGATCGACATCGATACTCCGCGAATGACTGGGAAAGGAGAAAAGGAACCGATGTGTGTCTCGTGGTGAGAGGATCAGATTTAACTGTGTAGATCCATGATCCTCCAACGCAATGATGTCAGGACCTGACCTGAGGACGAGCGCCTACGCTAGCGTACGTGACTATCCTGGTAAGCAATTCAATCTCTACGCTGCATAGAATTGCATGCACAACCAAACTCAGGCTGCGAATTTGTGAACGAGGTCAGAACCAATCAGATTTCTTGGACAGTCGGAACTTGGAACGAACAGAGTCTACGCATCTGGAGACACATAATCCGTAGGGGACAGACCTCGCTATTGAAATTCGCCGAAAGGCTCGTTCAGCGCGTGAGCGATCGCGAACATTGATGGGCAAATTCAGATCAAGCTTCGGGATCAGGCGCGCTGGCGGCCGGACATCGTTGGCAGCATAAATGGGTCCGATATGTACAGGATCTATAGAAGCCTTAATGATCGTAAACATGTTACGCGGAACGAACGTGCGGCACGGATCGCTCGCACGTGAGCGTTTGCCCAACCGCGCTCAGAGACGATTTTGAAAAAATACCGTCGCTGGGTAAAATACCAAACTCGAGACTTTGCCTGCCAAACTCAAGTCTTTGTATACAACTCATCGCCTAAAGTAGGCAGAGGTTCATTCGAGTGCTATAGAGAAAAGGCCTTTGACTAGAGCATCGTGACACGAAGAATCGAGCCGAACCGCTAAGCGAGAAGTGAGGAGCGAGGAGCAGCATTCCCAAACGGGGAATTTAGCCACGCTCAAGCAAGAAGGCCGGCCAAGACGTAGACAAGAAGAACCCTGTGCAGGTGCAGTCTCGTACATCGGCGACTTGGTGCCTCTGCATTCAGCGGAACGTGCAAGCGCCGCCTGTCCAGTGGGTGAGGCCAGGTGGTCAAGCATGCAGTGCTGCTGGGGATCGCTGATCACAAACGACGGGAGTTGTTGCAGCAGGCCAGAAACTGGAAATCCGATCCTCATGGCAAATACCAGCGTTGTCGCACTTGCCGTAACCCTGCTCCGTTCCCGCGCGGCCCTTGGGAACAGCCATGTCAGCGAGGAGTCGAGGACCCTTGTTACCAGCGCCTAGCTGCATGACCCAGACTGGAGAACAGGTTGACAGTAAGACGCAGGTGCGAAGCTAGGCGTGACGAGCATGTCTCGCAGCTCTCCTCCGTGGCCCCGATTTCCTGCGCTTCGCGCCACCCAATGGGTTGCCGGCAGTCGAGAGAATGATCGGAGAGGGGGGGGGGGGAGAGGGGGCTCGCTAATGCGTGGCCCGTGATGGCGGCGGTTATTTATGAAGAGAATCTGAGACATCTGCCTGCAGGTTGCTGCCGGTTGGAGCCGGATGCGACAAAATGGCGACAGATGACGGGCTCTGGAAGAAGTGGAGGAAGCTCGGGCTCGCTTGCCTCCCCCCTCCCCTTGTTGCGCCCCAGCTGCACTCTTGCCAGGTCCAGGTGTCATGCAATGCAGGCAATCGATGCAATACTTTACCGCCAGCTGCCAGCTGCCAACAAAATGACATCCACGATGAGATGCAAGTTGCACCAAATGCTTCTGCCAATGGACGCCAGCTGATTCCAAATTACGAGCCTGTTTCGCCACTTTTGGCCAACGGTTTAGGCGACACAGACCACTAGCTCCATCGACAACGGCCTCGAAACATGCAGCCTCCTGCTGGGCAGGGATCGCCGAGTCAGTACGCAGAAGGGCAAAACACGGAACGGACTGAGCGAAGTGGGAAGTCGATGGTGAACGCCCCTACAAGGACCCTGAAGAACGGCTGTTCCACTTGCATCGGTCCATCATCTGTGCACTGCCGCGAACAACCGCCACTCGGTCTTGCGCCGGCTCGATCCATACGCTGTGGAGGAAAAGGTCTTCATCGAAATTGGCGATTAATCTGTCGCTCTTCCCGTTGTAGTGACTGAACGAGTTGTCGAATTTTGCGCAGGGGCCTTGTGTCACGGGACAAGAGAGGAAAATGGCACTGATCGGACGTTGCTGGTCGAGATGGACAAGTCGGTCGCCGCGATCGCGCGGACAGGGCTTTGCGAAGCCAGCCGAAACAAGTGCATATTTCGTCGGCACGCGACGTCATCGGCCTCCATCGGCCGCTTGTACGGCCTCAACGACGGGCACAATGCATGATCCTTTCATCCGCAGCCCCAGTGGAAACTCTACGGCGAATTGTTTCCCCCATCTTACCGTACGTCAACCGTATCACAGCGTTAAGCCCCATGAGGGTAAGCCCCTGATCCACGACACCCGACTGCTGTGTCTTGTTCCCTGCCCCCTTCCCGTTCTGCCTCGACTTGCGGCTGAGCTCTTGTTTTTATATACTTTATTGGCGCAAGAAACGCAAAAGTTTCCGGGTCCTGTTGCAGCGGAAACTTTCACCTTTATTCCATTTTCATTTTCTAAAATCAGGAGCACGAACAGGACAAACTAAGCAAAGGCCATCTTCCTACTCCAGGCACAATCGCTGGTCCCTCGTCATTCCGTCGACATATTCGAACCTTACGCCCATTGTTCGGACAGGCACTTGAAGCTGGGGCCGGACCAAACGCGACGAGAGAATCAAGACGAGAGAAAAGTAATCCAAAAGGTACGTCTTTGACTTGCTGAGTTGCGACGAGCGGCCGACAACAGCTTGTCGCAAATCATCTGTTCCAGCCTGATCGGGCTCCTTTTCTTCATCCTCGTCCAACATGCAGCCCTCCACCCCATGCTACTCACACCTCTTCCATACCACTCGAGCATTCGAAGCCGGGGGAGGGAGGGAACCCTTACGCGGCCCTTGGCGGGCGGAGTTAGCCTCTACACAACGCGGGTTTTGCTCCCTTGGGCTGCCCACTCTCTCTTTCCCTCTCCAGCTGGTGGCGTTCATACTATTTGCCTTCCTACCTGATTGCCAGGCAGTCATGCGGTCTCATCTTGGCTGTCTGTCGAGAACAGGTTTCCGTGTCTCGCCGAACGCTTGTCCATTTGGCCAGCGTGCAAAAGGGCATTCCTGGACTGCTCGACCCACATCACTATTCATCCAATTCGTACGAATCTGCCCGGCCCATGTCTCCTGATGAAGGTTTCGTCATGACTGCGTGGTGCTGCATGTACATACATATACGCCTTTACCATCTCGGCCAGATCAGGCAGCCCCTCCCGGTCTTGCCCCCCCCCCCCTTCCTTGCCTCTTAGTTGTCTCCTACACCCTCATTCCTGCGCTATGCTTTTGCCTTTCGCATTAATAGTGCTCTTTCCCTCCATGCCTTATCAGTCGTCCTGGCCCATACCTTTAGTATCTTGCCCCTGTTGTCTGATTTTCAAAAACTCCGTTGCCGTTCTTGACTAATCGTGTAGCTTTATCCTCCCTCCTCTACTCTTCCCGTGATAATCGGAGGAAAGTTTCGGGAATCTCTGGGAACCTCGCCGAGCTCCAGAATAACGCCATGTCACAAAGTAAAATATTGGTGTATCTTCTCCGAAGAGACTTAAGAGTTGCCGATAATCCAATCTTACATCATCTCGCCACAGTCACTGACCATGGATTTACGCATCTCTTACCGATATTTGTGTTTCCTGCGCATCAAATTGAAATCTCCGGGTTTTTGAAGAATGGCGAATTTTCCCCGTACCCTCCGGCAAAAAGCCAAGTTGGCAAATTTTGGAGATGTGGTCCTCACCGCGCCAAGTTTCTCGCCGAAACTGTCTGGGACTTGAAGAATAATCTCGAGCAACTCGGCAGCGGCCTCAAAATTCGATTTGGGAACACACGAGACGTTTTGGATCACCTCCTACAATCTACAAAAGACACCTCCACCAACGTGGGTGGTGTTTGGATGACAGAAGAACTTTCGTGGGAAGAGGTCCAGGAGCAAAAGGTTGTGGCTTCTTTGTGCTCCGAGAGGGACATTGATTTCAAGATTTGGAAAGATGAAAAATACTTCGTCGATGAGTAAGTTCCTGAAGCCAGGGTACCTTGATCGTCTGCCACATTGACGCCCCGTACAGCAGAGACACTGGCCTGGCTGGCCCGGAGGATCTACCTGACGTTTTTACTACCTACCGAAAGGGTCAGGAGCCTTTGCGTGAAAAGCCCCGCGAAGTACTTCCGCAGCCGACTAGAACATCGCTTCCGACATTTCCTCCCGAATCATCGATCCCTCCTCAACAACACCCATTCGTCTCACCTTCATCGTTTGATGACCTTCTTCGCGGGTTGACTGAGCCGGTGCAAGACATATTATCAAACAGTCCACTCTTGCCAGAAAATTATCAGACAGGTCATGGAATGGCAGGGGGTGAGACGGCAGCCTGGACTCGTCTGAAGAACCTAGCCAAATCAGGCGCCTTGACAACTTACAAGGACACTCGCAACGGCCTTGTAGGCACAGACTACAGCACGAAACTGTCAAGTTATCTGGCCTTGGGATGCATCACTGCAAGGCAGATCCACGAAGAACTTGTGGGTCTAGAAAATGGCAATAAGGAAGAATACAAACGCGCACCAGGCTATGGCGACGGAGAGAGTGAAGGTACCAAAGCGATACGGTTCGAGTTGTTATGGCGTGATTACATGCGTCTTTGCACAGCAAAATTTGGGGTCAGACTTTTCAGACTTTCTGGATTCCGCCAAGACGAGTCATACAACAAGAAATGGAAGAGTCCGATCAAGGCTACGGCTCCCGCTGGTCAGGATCCCAATCCCGAGCGTATGTCAACACTGTTCGAGAGATTCAAGGCCGGAACGACAGGCATGGGTCTCATCGACGCATCTCAAAGGGAGCTGTTCTTGACAGGTTATACGTCGAACCGGGCACGTCAAAACGTCGCAAGCTTCTTGTCCAAGCACCTCGGTATTGATTGGCGCTACGGAGCAGAGTGGTACGAGATGTTGTTGGTCGATTACGATGTGTCTTCAAATTGGGCAAATTGGCAATACGTTGCGGGGGTAGGAAACGATCCACGAGGAGACGCTCGCACATTCAACCCCGTGAAACAAGCTTTCGACTACGACAAGGATGGATCCTTTGTCCGCATGTGGGTTCCAGAGTTGCGAAACGTTCAACGACTTGAAAACATTTTTCAGCTCTGGACAACGGACGCTGCCGAGCTTCAGGAGTGTGGACTGGCGGGCAACGTCATGGTAACGGATCCGGCCAAGAGAATCGAGTTCAACGTTGATCGCAAACCCAAGCCAAATCGTCGCCCATTCAATAGAAAGCGCGGACAACAGCGCGGAGGGCGTTGGAACAGCACATCGACTGGCAACAACTATGGGTCAGGGACGTCCAGTGACGCTGCTGCTAGCGACTCTGCCGCACCGACTTCCGGGAACGAAGAAGCAGCCGACCGACAACAATCGCACTATACTACACAGGGTGGCTCGAGTTGGAGAGGAGGGTTCAACGGTGGGCTATATTCATCATCATCATCATCATATAGCAATCGAGGTTGGAACCACAGTGATTCCTCCCGCGGTCGGGGTCACGGGCAGAGTCGTGGATATTGGCGACCACATTCCGGATCGAGAGGCAACTATGCGGGAGGCAACCAACAAATGATTCCCACACCTCAAATTCCTCGCCAGCAATTCCCAGGAGGACATCAACAATAATGAGTAGTAGTTTTATTTGATGCCGCGGATCGGCAAGTAGAAGCGAAAGCACGTGACCACCAGACAACCAGCGAGGGGACGAGGTCGAAATAAGCATGGATAATTGTTGTATTTTTTTTATCGAAAAACACGAGGCTCACAAATGAACGGACAAATATGATTTTTTGGAAGCTTTTCTTTGCAATCGTGAATAACAGATTTTTACGCATTTTTGTGCACTTACATTTCTCTTCGTTTTGTTTCCCCTCGGATTCATGGGACTCCTTCACCCAAAATTGGCCCCTCTTTTCTTGACAATATCGCCCTTTGAATTTCCTCGTCCACTTCAAATAAATGTGTCTCACTTTTTTTTTTTTTTTTTTTTTTTTTGGGAAGAAAGGGGGGTGACCGATGCTGCAACGCGGGCAGAGGATCTCAATGAATTTTTTTTTGGCTCTGTACGGATTACTTCGTAGACTGTCGTCAATCACGATATGCATGAGGTTTTGGTGTTGATCATCTCGTTGCTTCATTCTGACGTCACATCACTCTGAATATGGGTGTGCTGCCAGGGAAGAGAGGCCGACATTGCGTAAGGGTTTCGTTGGTGCATCTCAGCTTGACAGGCCCTTCCGAAGATTCTGGGGTGGAACGGGTTCCATTTAGTGGTGGGTAGTACAGCAGCAAAACCCTGATGAAGGGGGAAAACCATGCAGCCTGTGCGTGCCTACATGTGCTCTGGGAGCGCCTGCATATGCGTGGGTATCCGCGAGGTTGTCCTCTATAGAATGTGAGGCTAGGAGCGATGGTCCCCGGAGTGACGTGACACTGCATGAGCACACACGACTGTTCCTGTTTTTCGTCGCTACGTAGACGTGGGAATGAGCGAAGAGCGACAGGTCGGGGCAATCGATGCATTTGGTGTGCATTGTGAATGTGGCTGGACCTGGTGGTGTTCTATTAGAGCCCCGATGCGGCAAACAAGGCTTTCGGCGCGAGCGGAGGAATCAAAGCGCTCTTTCCCCTTTCCTCTCTGCCATACTCTCTCGAAGACACGCACGCGCATACAGCAAAGTTCCTTTACTCCATGAGCTTTGTTTCCTCTCGCCTCGTCTCTTGCCACACTAACAGATGAATTTGCCGCGACGGCCCGTGACGTTGTACCACCACTGATGTGCCGCCTCGTGTGCCCAACTGTTGGATGACGTACTCGGCCAAGCGCACAGCAGTGGCAACCCATAGCACAGATAATGGGGGTGCAGATCGAAGCACAAGATGCCAATCACAACGGCTACGATTTGGTCCATCTCGGGCGTCAGCAGGTAATGCCGCAAAGGCCGTGACGCAAGCCGCGAGGCCCAGAGCGATCGACTTCGACCCCCCCCCGGCTGCCTCACCGTTAGGGTGGCTTGCTGCATGGCCCAAACGAGCACGAGAATGGTAAGCGGTAAGCTCATTGGCGAGCTCCGTTGGTGTAGCGCGGAAGGACACGAGGCGATACCTCCCGCCCAGCAGGGACAAAGACATGAAGGCCAGCCTGGATGCGCAAAAGTCCTTACATCCCCTACGCGTGACGTACATGTCTCGAAGGGTGGGAAAGAATGACCCGTTGTGGCACTCGACACTTAAGACTACCTAGGTACTTTACCGAACGGAGCAGAATGTACTGGATGCGTGATTGATGATGAATTCAGTTAGGTGCAGCATTACGGCGTATGCTTTCTTACGCCTCACGGAAATTATCGAGAGAAGTTCAACGCGGAGATACCCGATTTCTTGTTCCTTGGTGGTGGGCGTAGTGCTGTAGCTTTGATTTGGGTCTGCCAGTCGGTACGCTCCGCCATGGTAATACGTGATGTCGAGTCCCATTCACTGCGGCTTATGATGGCTGCGGGAGGCATTTCGAGCACAAGCGACGATGGCAGGTTTCGATCGGCGCCGTGTGGCTGGTGCTTGCGGCCCGGAAAACACCAGGGGAGGGAAACGTGGCGGCACCCTGTCTTCTTCGGTCCCCTCCTTGGGTGGGGTAATGTGGTGACCCGCCGGCTAACTTCCTGATAGGTTGAGTTGTGAGGATCCCGGTGGACGCCTCCGCTGGAGGTTGAAAGCTGCGAGTGTGGTCATTTGCCGTTGAAAAATGAGTTTAGTTGCAGGTGTAAAGAGAAACTTTCAAATGAATGTCACGGTCGAGCATCGACGGCGAAAAATTGTGTGCGCTTCGCAGGGGTGCGCTTCGCAGCCTTTGCACTTGCCCCCTTTCCGAAAATTCAACTTTGTCGTCGCCACAACGGAGTTACCGATAAAGCGGTCAGCGGCGTAATCGCTGCCACGCATCGTACTTTACTTTGCCATCAGGCTTGTTGGCATGAAAGGAGTCGGTCACGACCTTCTACTTTGACAGAGAAGCGTCAACACCCTGTGGGAGGGTTGGCCGTTTTTGGAATTACAGGAAATCAATAGCAAAGAAGCTCAATACGTATTGCGGTGTGGGATGGGGCCTCGAGTCGTCAACGAGGCCCTCAATGAGCTTGGATCGTAGCTCCTTGATTGAATCTAAAAGTTGCCTTTCCTGCGACTATAGGCGCAAGTCAAGGAATGTATGATATTGGCTGCATCCCGGCACAATCGGTTGCTGCCAATGTGCAGATGTCTAGTTTGTTAGCAAGCACTACCATCGGGGGGCAGACACGCAGAGCGTAATAAGTCATGATGGAGGACGCACAGCAGGTGGACGAATCCGACTCGACAATTTTGGCACAACAAACAAGGCAAGGAACTTTTGGCATGCTTCATGACGGCGAAGAGATTGCGTACAAGATGACGACAAAACGCAGCAAATGTCAGGGTGAGCCTTTACAGATTCAATTGTTTGTATTGTGGTGACTATGTGCTGGGCAGGAGCTCTCACTTGCAAGACTCTTACTTCAAGGAGCCTACCATGCTCCAGTGGCGCGTTATGAAGGATCAGCATCAATACATCTCTGCATGTCAAAGCCACCAAATGTTGCTCCATAAGCCCATGGCAATCGCAGGATGAGGAACTGAAGAAAGTGGCACGACGAGAGCAAGTCGCGCCTTGTACAGAGTCGTCTAGATGTCGGCCACGTGCCCCCGGCTGGCTTCTGGTCAAAGTCAGGCTGGATGAACTGGCTGTCAACCAAAAGAACCAAGTTCTTTTGGTTGAATCTGCCAAGCATCCAGCTTACGGCAGGCGTTCAATTTGAGTTCGCTTCGGCAAATATACGTCTAGAAGCACACGTGTGAAGATAGTGGGTTAGTCCACTATACGTTCAGGGAGGTCTTGGGCCTAATGATTCAAGGCTACAGTGCGATGTTTGACTTGGCTCCCCATCGACTTGTTGACGTCTCATTTGCTATTATCCCCCCCCTTCAACATCAAGATTGGTTCGCCCTCATGATACGACATGCGCCTTGAAAAAAAGCCAATTCTCCTAATGCAGCAACAGCTCTTGTATCCTCGATGCGTGACTAAGAAGTAGCCAGCCTCCTAATGCAGCAGCAGCTCTTGGATTCCCGATGTGTGCTGCAACGGAGAGCAAATCGGTGGGGTCTGCTGGTGCGCCTCGTCCGATGGACAATGAACCGCTATTGTGTAATTGTCTTTTTGTCGAGCATGTTCAATTTGCGGGAGTAGACGGAGCATTTCGTCATGGATGAAAAGGGTCAAAGGCTGCTTCGTTGTCAATGACGTCGTCGAACAGCATTGATTACCCAGGTGTCCATCGCGGCAGGGGCGGCATCGCATCGTGCCTCTTCCGAGTGGTGTTGCATTTCTTGTGCCCCTATGGAGAATTCAGAAGGCTGTCTCGCGAAGGGGTTTGGGATATGGAATCTCGATGGTCGAGTCCTCGGTACATGCAGCCATGTGCAGAGGAGCACAGCCTCGAAGTACCTGAGTACCTGGGCGTGTGATGACAGCAACACACGACCGGGCCGGGGTTTGACCGACCAATGTGGTCGCACACTGTAGACCCCTGCAACCGTTGGTGGCAGTCTACGGGTAATCGACTCGGATCGTCTGAGACAGCATCGCATCTCATCGCTGCAGGTGATGGGGATGAGTTACTTGATCCACCCTGGTCTTTGTCTTGCATCGGGGCCGTGGGCCTTCCGTTTGACTTGTTCTGGCACACCCTGCTTGGTTCTTAGTCCCGCAGTCAAGCTTCCATGACTGACTGGGTTGACTTTGTTGCATGCTGCAGCCTGGCCGCCAGCTCCAACACTGACGTATTGTTTACAACCGCGAAGAACAGGATTGCCATCATCGTGCAGGGGTTTTGCATCCATCACTGGTCATCTTCGAATTGTCACGATGACGAGCAAGAGCATGAAAGAGAAGACGTAATGAAGGGGATTCAAAGGGGTTAGTGCACCCTCCCAAAAAAGAGAGATAGGATTAGCGCATAGAAGCAAGTAGAGAAAACACGGCAGGGAAAGGGGAGAAGGGAAAACGCTGGTAAGCGGTGCACTCCGCCGGAGCCTGATCTTGCTCGATGCTTCGGTGAGGCCCTCCCCATGTTAGCCAAGGACCCTCTCACTGTAAGCGCTGACGTGGATGTGGCCAGCGGCGCGGTATAGTTGCTTCAGCCTGCTCTGCGGTACTTGCCATATCCTTGGTTCAAGATTCAATGTACTCAGGCTTCTCGCCACCAGTTTGGGTTCCATCCGCCTGTACCGATGGATTGATGGCTGACCGGCATCCCCCGTTTACTTGTGCAATGGTGAGGCGTTGTGTGGCAACTCACACTGATTTCCTGTGCGCCTCGTCGTCGAGATAGATGAATGACGTGCTCAAAGGCCGCGATATCGCTTCCTTGCTTCGTAGCAATCACGCGCAATATGCGGCCACTCCGTCACGCTTCTCGGACGTAGCCCAAGAGAAGTCAACTATGGTTTGGTACTTGGACGTCGATGGTCATAGCCAAACGATTTTGATCATGCCGAGGTTCCGCTGCGATGCAGCCCGGAGCAGGAATAGACTAGTCCATGAAGACGAGTCTGTCAAATCTAGAGTTCCCATGCGCGACTGCACAGAGGCTTTTGCCGCTGAGATTCAATGGAAGGGATGACTGTCTTCAGCGCCGAGGTCTCGGCACCGCCCTGGCAATGTGCACGTTGTCAGCCTGTAGAACTGCACCCCGAAAGATGGCCTGACATCAATCAAAAGTCAGCTCGGACCTGCCGAGCACGGCTCTGCCAGAAGGCAAAATCTGCAGCAAAGGGACATACCAACACGCTCTGTCAAGGCAGTTTCTTTTACCAGCACGAGACCAGATACGGAGTAAAAAACAGCGCAGAGCGATGTTTATGCTCTGGACCCGGTCCATGACCTTAGATTCGGGAGCCGGTGCAAACCCTTGGTAGAGATGAGTAGACCTTTTAGAATCGCAGATGACTAGCCTTTTTTTTTTTTTCGGTCTTGATCCCTTTTTGCTACCCGATGAGAGCGAACGAAAACGCCGTTGCGATCGCCACACACCTCTATGAATACTAACTAAGCTAATTCGCAGATGGCTTGACGCCAGAGGTGAGACGCACACGCTCTTGCACCACTTACTTCGTCGATACGCATGTGCATGATCTGCTTTTCCCTGCCATAAAGATAAAATTCTGCCAGAAGCTGCCAGCCTGTATAAGGTTTCGTTCAGTCACAAAATTGTCATGAGGACATTTTCATCGCCGGTACAGTTCCTCGGTCTCGGACAGGGATCAAAGCATAAACAACGCCTATCTAGTCATGATATGCTGATACTCAGGAAGCTGGTCTTTCAACAACATGATCACCTGGCTCATGAAAGGTAAGCGAGGTATGCGTCGAGTCTGTACAAGAATCTTGCAAAACTACGATTCGCAGATCAACTCGAGGCTTGGTGAGAACTTTGATGATGTAGTGATCCAGCTTGATACCATGATAAAAGACGAAAACCATATTGGCAGCGTTGGAATATATTTGTGCAAGCAGTCTTGTGTCAGTCGCAAAACGTGAGCAACTCAACGGGCCTACTTGAAGGTCAGGTCTGTACAGTGTGAGATTACGATGAAGCAACAGTTGGCTAGGATGCTTTGCTGTATGCTACTACAGGAGACTCACGAAAGTAGGTCTTTATTTTATGGCAAGTGGAAAAAGTCATCAACTGTATTCTTGGCCCGAAGTGACGAGTGTACAACTTGACATCATTCTGTCGACCGGTAGGACGTGTGATTCTGGAAACCGGTAGCGCTCTCATATGATACAGAGGGATCACGTTTAGACTGCATCAGCTTATGATGACATTCGGCAGTCATATGGAGACTAAATTTCGAATGATTTTGACGTTGCTTCAACTCAACCCTTGGATTATATTTGGGGCGACGAACTCGGGATTAACAAGAGATACCCATAGGGGAGGGTCAGTTTCTATTTCAGCCCTATATTTTGCTTCGGGCGACAAGGCACTTCATCTGTTTGAGCCGGTAGAGATTGCTAATCTAACAATGAGCGAAGGTATCACTGCGAATAGCATTTGTCCCGTTCGGTCGAAACACGGTATCTATGTGTTTCGAAGCTATTATGCTACAATGTGGCAACAGCTTCAAGTAGAATGCACGATGCGAAGTGCATGCCTGTCCTGCTTTCTGGTTGTGTATCAGAACCACAAAGGTACTGCAGCGAAGGAGCCCAGGTGCGATGCCCCCAGCCGAGAACGTTCTTATCGACATTTCTAACGATACCTCGAGCTTTACCATCGCGATATTCTGACCACTGCCAAAGGGACGTCATAAGCAAAGATGTAGTCGACTCAGGTCTGGTGAAGCATGATGAGGGGATCATGTAGAAAGGAATGTACAAGACAAATGTGGAATACGGTATCGAGGCAACCCAATTCTCCAAGCTGATATGCGGAACAAAAACGACAACATTTGCTTGACAACATCAAGATGCATGACAAAATGTATGCCTGAAAACGTAGGATGACATCTCGAGACCACAACCAGATGAAGCGCCGCGGCCTCTTCACGTTTTCAGTAGAAGAAAGCCATAACGATAGGTTGAGCTTGGACAAGACATGTTCAAGGTTAATACAGGCTAAGAACGTAGCCAGTCCTCTTTACGTTACCAATATCACAGAAGTCGCGTGAAGTACTTCGCGGTGAGTTCGAAGCATGGAAGAATATGCTTCACACAGCTCCCCTGATCTGTTTAGAATTGAATACTGATCGAGTATGCTGAACAGGAAGGACGTTCGTCAAGTCCATCTCCTAGCATATCGGCATCAAAATATGTTCTACCTGTTTAAAGAGTCGATTCCATAGATTGTTGTTGGAGATCCAAATGAAATCATGCGCTAATGCACAGCGTCTGTTGGCAATTCTTACAATGACAGAGCTTTAGCGATGACATGTCCCTTATCTGACGTGTAGTTGCTTTTCGGTTTGGCGTCCTATCGTGACTCGTAGAGCCCAGAGACAGAGCCGTAGACTCACAGACTTGAGAACTTGCGGTGACTACCTTGACTTCACTTATGTTGATCTTAAGGGGGAACAAGAGCACATAATCTGTTCCTGAGGCAGAACATGGCAGTTTGTCAGCGTGATATAAAATATGAGCAGTATATCACTTGCCCAGCTACCTGGCTTGCAGTTGAAGGTTTATGTTGCAAACGCGAGGGTGGTGATGATTGGAGTTATGACGGGGAGGGGCGCATCGTACTTGGGCTCCTCGCGAGATGGTGTCTTCTCGTTATGATGCCTGTTGTCGGATGTACAAACTAGATGCGAAAGCACAGGTGCCTACAATAATGCCAGCCCTGGTAATGATTAAGAATTCAGGCCGTCTAATACCCGCTCCCTCATGATTTGATCAGGTGTTTATCAGCCCCCGGACGGCGTTTGTAGCCACGAGCAGGGCAGTTCGTCAGCGGAAACGGGTTGACACCGTCTTCATCCCACCTGCAAGGAGACGGCGAGGGAACTGCTTGTGTCGAGGACCATTGATACTCATCAGGCATTGACGAAGAGTATAAACATCAAGATTATGAACACAATAGTATTATACATGGACGCCAACTCTCGTGGAAGGCCGCTATTGCGGAAACACTGTACAAGGCTGCCTCGTATGCGTGACTCAAGGAGAATCTTATGTTACATGGGCGGCGAGGTCTTGACTGCTCAATCCTTGAGGCTTGGTCATCGTGGCATAGTCAAGTGCCGGGAAGCTCAGCATTGACAGTGTGGACAGTAGTAAACCTCTTGCTTTGGTTGAGACTGGACTCAGCTGCCCGTGACCGCCGAGTCACGATAACATCAAGGTCTGTTTGGCTGAACAGGCCCGCATTGAACGACTTCCATGGTCTCAGTGGGTTGACAAGCGTAAAATCAAACCGTCGTAGCAGCTGACCGCGCAATCATGACCACATGCAGGCGTCAGTCATGCAAGCCACAAGGGAAGGAAAGGGGACGAGTAGATAAGACATACCTCGACGTAGACCTTGTTTAATTCAATCATGGCGATGTTCCGGCCAAGACATTCCCAGCGACCACCGGCCCCAAACGCCATCGTGACAGTCTGCTCCATGGAGGCCGTAGCATTCAGCCATCGCTCGGGGCGAAAGACATCGGCATCGGGAGCGAACGTCTCCATATCGCGCATCATCGACCACGGCGACCAAGCCACGTTCGTCCCCGCGGGTATGCGGACACCACAGACGACTTCGTCCTTCGGCGACACCTTGGGATACAAAGCCACGGCGGGAGGGAACATCCGTAGACCTTCCTGAATGACGGCCTGGAGATAGGGCAAGGCACGAGCCTCTGCGTCTGTGACGGGTGACGAAACCAAACCCTGATCGATGGCTGCGTCCAGCTCGTTCTGTAGGCGACGACACACCCGGGGCGAAGTCATCAGGAACAGCAGAGTCGCTTGGATTGCTGTGGCTGTGGTGTCGGAGCCGCCAATCAGCTGCACCAAGGCTTCTGTCTCGCAATCCTCCTGAGCGAAGCCGTGCTTCACAAATGACCCCAGCATGTCCCTCTTGAGCACGGCACCATCGCCGTATCGCTGTGCCACGGTCTCACGAGCGAAGCGGATAACGTGCCCGATGCCGGCCATGTTCTCGACCCTGGGCATGATCCATTTTAGCCACGGGGACTGCATGACGCGGATGACTCCCGGCACGAGCGTGGTGCTGACGAGAATATGCACCGTCTTATTCGTCGTCTCAATGTACCGGAATACGTCGTCGTCTTGGGCCAGATACCCCAGGGCTCTGCCAAACGCCAGCATGGAAATGGCATCGAGCGCAAAGAACTGCACCTTCTGAGCCAGATCGACCACAACTCCTGGTCCGTCTGCCCCGTCGTCACTCACATACTTGGAGTCCAGGAGGTGTACCAGCTTGGCAACCTGTTCGTCAATGAGCCGGTGCAGGTTGTCCACGTCCTTGCCTCCGTACCCGGGCAGTAGCATGTTTCGGATGGCATTGTGTCGCTTGTCGTCGATGGTAGAGAATGAGCTGTCTCTATATGGATTGATGCGCATTCCGCGATACCAAGACGATCTGGTCCATGACGACCTCACCCCCCAGATTCGACGCATTTCCGAGGCATCTCCGCAGACGACCCAGTCGGGTGCAATGCGGGCGATAGAGCCTGCCTCGTTGAACATGGGACAATGTACCTTGATCAGTTACGGAGCGCTCATGTGGCCATGTCATTCGTTTCCCCCGAGATGCCGGACGTGGAACGATGACACGATGTGTGCCAAAGAGGGCCTCGGAGAGCTCACCATGCTTGCGCGTCACATCCCGCAGGACGAAATGCATGCGACCCGACAGTTGGGTCAGGACCAACCAAAACGGCGTCCAAGCTGCCAGAGTTGGCCCCGGCACATGTCGCAGTTTGGTATATGTCCGTAGTTGATGCGCCAACACCAAGACGACGCAAGTGAGGACGAGAGTCGAGAGCCACGACATGACGTCTTCGCTCGCTCGCTGTCCGGAATCCTTGTACGACGCGGCTAGACCTGGTGCATCTCACTCTCTATCTGAAAGATGGGAACCTCATCACGTCGCGAACACAGCAAATACACAATCACGTGCCGTGCGCGTGGCTTCGTTGTACAGTCTGTGCCGTCTTGACCGGGGGGGGAGAAAGGGGGTGGACATGGCTGCGGTGACATCCTTGACCAGGGATGAGCTGTAGGCGATTACAATAAGGAGCGGTCTTGTCTACGGGCATGGTTGTCTGCATCTGTTACGACGGCACTGCAGAGCTCTGTGATACCGCAGCTGGACTTGGTGATACTGAAACGACGACCCGAAGCCTTTGACTTGAGTGCTGCACAGCTCCAGCAGAACAAAAGAAAACTAGACGCCGTCTTAAGCGAGAAAGATCATGTCCGTGAGCAATGGCGATGCCACCAACAAGCTCACCGGATGAAGTCCTTGGCGATTGAGATTGAGCAGGGTTCGCTGGTGTCCGTCGCAGAAGACCGAGTCAACGGCTGTGCCTGCTTTACAACTACGACGATATATTGGCGAGCATCTTGGTGCTCATGGACGAAAGCTCTTTGTCTCTGGTGTTGTGTCGTTAGCTGTCTGTTCTTCACTTCACGGGTTGACGAACAAGGCCGCGATATGTTGATCTTTGCGGTGTATTATGTACGTTGGAAGGAATCGTGTACTAATTGAGTAAATGGGGGCCGACTTGTTTAGAAGAAATAACCGAAGCGGCTAATGAACGCGCAGTGGCGTCGTGACTGATTCGTCGGTGGGGCTGATCGTCATCACCGGTTGACTCACGTCGACTGCAAAACAACAGGCAGATGGGAAGTTGAAGCACGGTCGCAAGGCGGATATCGAGGCACAACGCAGCAATTGACGTCCGCGACAGAGAATTTAGGGTTGGCGCCGGCCATTGGGATGGCGACCAATCACGACGACATCCTGCGACGGCCGCTCTACGGTTTGTGTTCCCGAACCGACCTGACGTCTCGGTCTTTCTTGCCAGTAGCTAATTCGCCGCCCGCTGCCAGTCTACGATCTCCCCGAAAAGATATTGAACAGCTTGTCCTTGAAGGCTGGTACCGATGGCCCGCAGATTCCTGTCGATCATGTCTCTCCAACGCCGCCCGAGAAGAGCCCCAACACGTCCACGGATCACCTGGTCGGCTCGCAGTCGTGTTCCTTGTGCGGGCTGGGCTTCACGTCGCTCCAAGATCAGCGCGGTCATTTAAAATCGGACCTTCACCACTACAACTTGAAGCAAAAGATGCGCAACAAGGAAGCTGTGACGGAACAAGAATTCGAGCAGTTGATCGGGCATCTGGACGAGTCATTATCGGGCTCCGAGTCGGACACGTCGGAAGACGAAGACGAAGACGGCAGGCCGGACACGACCCTCACGGCTCTACTGAGGAGGCAAGCTCGCATTGCAGATAGAACTGGTGGCGGAGACGGAGACCAATCTGCAGGCGAGTCCAGCCCCGGGAGACGAAATAGAGGCAAGCCGCCGTTGATCTGGTTCGACTCGCCAGAGCTGCCGAAGAACCACTCGTTTGGACTCTATCGGGCCATCTTGACTGCAGAGGAACAAAGGCATGCCGACTTGGTGGAGGTATTGCGACGCAAGCAAGTGGAAGCTATCTCGGTACCAAGGTCCTCCAAAGATCAGACGCTTCCGCCCGTCGCGTATAAAGGACCCCACGTGTTCCTCTGTATGATCGGAGGCGGGCACTTCGCCGCCATGGTCGTCTCCTTGGCGCCCCGCGCCGCGAAGGGGAGTACGGTCATGAATCGGGAAGCTACTGTCCTGGCGCACAAGACATTTCACAGGTACACGACGCGCAGGAAACAGGGCGGATCACAGTCTGCGAACGACAATGCCAAGGGAGCAGCGCACTCGGCTGGATCTACGTTACGGCGGTACAACGAGCAAGCCTTGATAGATGATGTCCGCTCACTCTTATCCGACTGGAGGCGTCTCGTGGACACTTCGGAGCTGTTGTTCATTCGGGCGACGGGCAAGACGAATCGGAGGACGCTTTTCGGGCCGTACGAGGGTCAAGTGCTTCAGCACAACGACGCCAGGCTCCGCGGTTTCCCGTTCAGCACAAGGCGTGCCACTCAAGCTGAGCTAATGAGATCTTTTATCGAGTTGACGCGGTTGAAAGTGAGAGAAATCTTGCCCGCCGAGGTGATCAAGGAACAGCAGCCGCCGCCGTCTCAGGCGGCTTCCAAGTCTTCCAGCCCGAAGCCGTCGAAGCCCAAGCTTTCAGAGGACGAGGAAGCTGCCTTGCTACATACGTCGCAGCTGCAGGCCTTCATCAGACGCTCCAAACTGCCGGCTTTGCTATCCTATCTCACCAACAACAAGCTGAGCGCGAATTTCGTATTTCAACCCGTAGATCAGAACCACCACGCCCCTCGACCGCTTCACCTGGCCGCTGCTCAAAACGCGGCACCTCTTGTATTGGGTCTTTTAACCAGGGCGGGGGCCGACCCAAGTATGCAGAATAACGAGGGAAAGACGCCTTTTGAACTGGCAGGCGAAAGAGCCACTCGAGACGCGTTCCGCGTTGCTCGGTCAGATATGGGAGAGTCTCGATGGCCGTGGGATCTAGCTAAAGTGCCTGCAGCCATGACGAAAGCAGAAGCTGATCGAAGAGAGGACCGAGAAAAGTCAGAAGCCAGTAGGAAGGAAGCTGAGCGGAGAAAATTGGAGGAGGAACGGCTACGTACCGAGGGGCCGAAAGTCGTGGACAACAAGCCAAAGGGCACTGTCCTGGGAGCGTCTATGCATAAGACGCCGCAGCAGCTGCGGGAGGAAGAAGCGAGAGGACTGACGCCCGAGATGAAGATGAAGTTGGACCGAGAGCGGCGGGCGAGGGCGGCGGAGGAGAGGTTTCGCAAGATGCGAGCCGGCAGCTAGGGTGGTAAATTCGATCAGTAATCAGCAATGAGCGAAATGCGTGTCAAAACATCGCAGGACCATGACGGGATGTGGGCAGACAGTGTGCTCAGGCATGGGCACACTGCTGGCTGACATGCAGAGCGAGGAGTGAATCAAGTTGAGGGAGTCTGGCGACTATACTGCATGATGAAGAAGTGAAAGGAAGACTGTGCTGGGCTCCCGGCGTGACGGTCCACAAGCAGACAGTGTGTGTGTGTGTGTGTCGAAGGCGGGAGACGTGGTCGACGGGTGCTCAGCGGCGGGAGTTCTGTGAGCTGGGAGGGAGGGGTCCAGTCAATGACAACGCAAACGGACCACGGTTTTCTCCGCGAACCCGTACTACCAGGCAGTCATCAGACTGCGCGGATTTCCTCGTCATCTCCATGTACCAGACTCCCTCGATGCCTCGATGGCGAACTGCTCCCCACGCCCATGAACCCATGCCATCGACGTCACCCGGACACCTTGTACGCATGTCCGGCGCATCTGTCCCGCGGCGAAGCAGATCACACTGCCGCCTCTTGCTCTGCAACAGCTCATCATTTCCCACGACCTCGTCACAATGGCATCTGAGCAGGAATTCATGTGCTACAGCCCCGGCCGGCCTGCCAAGTTTACCAACACGGTCCTATCAAGGCCGCGTACTTTCGTTTATTCACCCTCGCCAAGCCCATCGATATCCTATTCACAGTTCGCCGTGGCTACACGCCTGTACGCCCTTTAGAGCTTGCTCATTGGTCGTGGGAGCCTCGAGGAGGGTAAGGTAGAGGTCGCGCCCCCCTCAGGCTTCACTTTTGATTACACATTTGGGCAGAGAAAGCGAGCAGTGAACGACTGAAGCAGATATGGGACGAAGCAATTGGAAATCTATAAAGACGGCGTTGAGGCTGGCCAGGACTGCTGGTTTTCAAATTCTGTTTCTACAGTACTCGTTCTTTTCTGGCTTTCAAAACCACTGCTTCGCTTTGAAAAAAACAACCAAAAAATACAAGGTATTTTCAGTATTCTCTGTCGTCTTCGATACTTGTTCCACGCCTTTGTGTAAGCGACCGCCAACTTTCTTCATCAACATTTACGAACATGAAGTGTGGCCAATGCGGGCGCAACTTCCGCGGGTCCTGTGGGACCTGCATTTGCTTCGATAAAGACGGCAGACCCAGCCGCCTTAGCGTCGAGGCAGCGTTGATCTCGGGAGGGACGGCGGCAAAAGCGCCCCCAACCAAAGATGCCGGCCCTGTGGCGCCCCCTGGAATTGAAATCGAACGCCGTCCCGTCAAACCGCCTGCGCCTCGCACCATTGTTCTACGTTTTGGGTAGGCGTGAGATTTCTGTTTGCACCACGAACGAACGTCTGGAGTTGTACCCGGCTAACGTAACAAAGGATTCGAGAGGTCCATGTGTGACCCCGGCTGGAAACGCTATTTTGGAGTGCTGAGAGTCTGCAGAATTGTTGTCGTCCTGGGGTCTGCCAGAGATCAAACATGTCACTCAGTGGGGTTGGGGGGAGGGGCCTTCAGGGGCTGCCCAAGTCACCTTCGACTGCCTGTAAGGGCAGTCCCCAAAGCTTGTTTTACTCTGATGTGCAGATAGCTAAACGAAAATCACTAGTCGTGTGTGTCTATGTTGCTCGATGCCTCTTGGTGGATTAATGCTGATATGTGGTGTTTGCCCATGGTACAGACGAGCGAGCAGGAAGGACTTTGTATTCCATGCGAATCAGTATTGACGTACTTGTACTCTTTTCGTTTGCACTGCAGGAGCCGCCAAACCAGGGCCAGGTCCAGCTCTACTTCACGCAATTCAGTGCTGCAGCGATTTCTTCTACTTTCCAGCCCGGAAACCACCCACCACCAAACCTGGTTGCTCATCGAGCATTTCGACTGACACATCCTTCGACCGCGGTCCGGAACTCATCAGCAAACAAGCACGTGCCTTTGTTCGGGACGGGCAAGTCAGCCGTGTAACTGGACTCTGCACCTCTTCATCGCCGCCGTCTGTGCGGTGCGGTGCCGATCCTGTCCCGGTCTTTGCTCGTCGGCACCATGCTTCGGTGCAGATGATCATCGATTTACGCCTTCACTTCATCTCCATCATCGCCAGCAAGGCCCCATGAACATCTTGACATATCTCCATTCTTTTGCCTATCAAAGCCCGCAGGTCAGTACCCATGGTAGGGTTTGGGTCGAAACCGTTGCGAGCCTTGCGACACTTAGATTTCGACGACGAGCGAACGAGGTCCATCATCATCCTCAACAAACGTCATCTTGAACTATGCTCACCGTTCCGCCCAACACTTATGGGGGCTGTCGCTGCTACCTTCATCGGTACGGTCTACAGCGAAACGGAAGGCCTCGATCGCCAATGATATGACGGCACTGTCATCGATTCTGCTCTTCCTTTTTTTTTTTTTTTTTTTTTTTTTTTAAAAAGCCTTGAGCATTCATACCCACGTCAAAATGTTGCAGGCCGTCACATTTTGGGTCCTGGTGTCGTTCCCGACTTTGTCATCCGCAAATGCGACCAGTGACTCACGAATCTCTTCCATTTTTGCCGCCACAGCTCGACATGACCGACGGTCTTGGATTTGATCATTTGTACAATGACTATCAGCCGGGGTGATCAGGTGCGAGAGCCTCAGGTCACGGAATGAAATGGGGGAACGGCCTGTCTGACAGCGAGAGGCGGTTCTTGCCTCTCCCAGGTTGCCCTTCAGATAAAGTCAGTCTCGAATGACTATCCAGTTTGATCAGACTTCTTCCCCAGGATGCTGCCCAAAACTGGACCTCAAGGTAAGTGGGATGCCTCCAAATGACATATTCTGAATACTGCTGATTGATTGTGTCGGCAGAGACCCCATTTTGTGTCGATGCTGGTCATCTTCCGCGCCGTCCCGTTGGCGATAAACCACTCGTCTGCTTGTTAGAAGTCCTCACGACGAGATATCGCTTATCATCTGCAGGAGCCATTCAATTCTTGCAACGGTCTTGAATTCAACAGTAAGGCCCGGCTTTTATGCGGTCGAAAATGACGATAGCAAACTTGACGCATCGTACTCTTGGGCGGCGTATAGTCTGCATCAGCAGCTTCAAAAAGCAGTTTCGCAGTCCCAATTGTCGCCCCTACCAGAGGGAAACAACAGGCACACGGGTGCCTTCGTACTTGCCGACGATCTTCTTCTCAGACAGCAGCGGGCCTTGATATGGATGTTTGAGATCAGTCAGATGGGCGAAAACTTGACGGTTCCTTTGACGCATTTCGCCAGTATACGCCCTGGAACGCCAAGTCCTGGTCCTTCAGTTACATTCACTTCGATGCAATCTGGTGTGACCCGAGTCTTTGGGCTTCTGTGCAGAGCTGAACTTCGAGTCATACCATCTTTCGCGACCATGTGATTGCTTCACTGGTGCGTTCAAGGTCGGCAAGGCCAACATGTCTATCATGATCAAACCGTTCCGCAAGATCATCGTCACCGATAACCTTGGATTTTCGTATAGGCTATTTCTTCCCGCCACGCCCTCATCTCTGCGACATAGATCGGTGCTAGCCTTGTTCGGCCTGTTCTTTGGCATAATGGAATAGTTTTGATGGGTTTCGCATCAAACCCGCCGATACGCTCGTCAGCCTTGTCGTCAGTTCCATTGATGGGCGGTCCATCAGCATAATCAGGCTGTACATTTGCTATTAAAATGTCCTTCGCCCAATGGCTGTCAGACATGACCAACACATGTATCACGATAGGCGGCTGTGGATGCAATGTTATTTGCACTCCACTGGTTGCCATGTTCCCCAAGCTCATCGACGAGCCTTTGGCTTGATCCCAGAGGCGGCAGCGGACTGGGGAACGACCTTTCGTTGAGCGTCTTTTCTGTGGGCAAGAAACGAGGTAAGCTGTGGGCTCGTCTTTCGCGAATGCGTCATGGACATTGCGAAAAGCGCACAACCGGTCTCAGACCTTGCATCGATTTACAAGCTTGCGTTTCAAGGGCCCCTCAAGCGCTGGAGAAAGATATTAGCTGCGCTCTCTGTATCGGTGTCGCCAAAGATTACCCCATGTGCCGTGCAGTATTACACAGATGAGACCCAGAATCACACGAAAGATCCAAGTCCTCAAGTCAGGAGGCTAATCTAAAGAAGTTGTTGTCCACTGATACCTAGCAGATGGTCGGTAGTGTCACCGTGTTGATAATTCACCGCCGAGATCTGTCTATGTATGGTCAACCGTAGAGCTTGGGGAACGTACGCACAAGTGCTGACGTCCATCGTCACGGGCTGGGACGCCATGAAGCCACCGAGTCAAAGCTTTCAGAATGGATCTATATAATTCACTGGGCAAAACAACGGTTTCTAACCGTCGCTCTTTTCTTGCCGGCAACAGTTCATATGATTTTGGAACCCGCCCCTTAGTTCCGCATCGCATAGTTACTCTGCCAAACAACACCCGGTTTGAACGTTCTCTGGAGCCGCTGCGACCATTTGACTTCTGTGGATCATCTCGATAATAAATCCGAGAGACAAGTCCACTACGTAATGCACGTCATTCAATTCCGCGTCGAAGTGGTAGAAGAGGGCCCGGGCATTCTGCCTGCTAAATGTCGCTAGACCCCCGAGTGGCCTCGATATCTCCTCTCGATATGCTTCTTTTGTCCCTGCTCTTACTTCGGTTTGTCAACAATTACATCGGCGAGGAATCAATGCTTATTGAGGTCCATGACGGAAAAAATCGATCTCACCGAGGACGATTCATTCGGCGATTGTGGCCCGAATTCGACTTCACCATATTTTTCGAGCAGACAATATTTAACATTCTCCCTTATAGTCTGTTATTGATAGAATCGCCGGTTCTTCTCTATCACTTCTTACAATCGCCTGTCCTAATGTCAGATACAGCCTCCTCTCATGGACAAAGCTTGTAGATCGCTCTCGCCATAAATTTTGTGTCGTAGTTGAAATGAGATGGTCCCAGGTCGCGATATCCGTGCTCCTCAGCTTTGGGCGATCATGTCCACGCATCGATCAGCAGTCTTCCTTTTCGCAGCATCTGTAGCTTATCTCGCGGCTCTTGCCGTGACTGCAATCGTCAAGCCTTTCCATGAAACGCGCTCTCAGATCCTCATCATCCCTCGCCATATATCTGGGGATCACATTGTTCTTAGACGTTATCAAGACGTGGTCATTCTTTTCTCGATCTTATCTCCGCTTCATGGCATATGCTTCGAGTATTGGATTGTGCAGTAGTTGCAAAATAAATCTCTTTCTATGATGTTGGCCGATGTTGACATCAAAGATCGTCGGTCCGGCTGTTGTGCGGACTTGTCTTCCACAATCTCAACCAGGACATAAACTTGACCTGTCAAGATTTGCCTGGGGCATTCTTGCTATTTATGTACTGTACGTGACAAGAGATGGTTCCTTCAATTTCATTGCCTGATACGAGTGAACAGCCTCCTTCGTTGTTCTCATGGAACTGGGAATCATCGCTCTGGGACAAAGTACGCAGCGTTAACACTTCCTGTGATGTTGCTGGTTCTATATTTCCTTCAAGTGTTTCATCTTCGAACATTGCGTCAATTTAGGCACTTGGTTCTCGAGGCCAAGACCCCATCATACGCACATTCCGCCGACATTCTCACTGGTCTCAAGCATATTCGCAGTTTGCGGTGGTAAGCCGAATATGTTGGTCGGAGCCGGGATGCCTCAGATTACTCCCAGAAGCCATTCTACGTCCTTCTTTGCATTCAATATTGGCTCGAAGTCGTAATGGACTTGTGTATGGTCGGCACAGAGACTGCGCTGGCATCGGTAGCACTTCTTGTCACACTGAGCCCCTCTCGAAGTACTTTAGGAATCGCCTAGGCTTCATTCGATTTTGGTGACTACATCAGCTATCTGCTCGTAGATGGGACCAATCTCGAGGTATCGCTAGGTGCCATTACGAGGATACAAAGGTTGACGGAATCTTACCCCCCCAGGAGAATTGAGGTGATACACATCTGCTTTGAGGCAGCACAAACTCTGGTTGAAGGGATCTTCGCATGGTCAACGTGTCTTCTGCTTACAGATCAGTCCGACTGTGTGCCGGCCTCAGCCCGTGAAGCCCACGGGAGACGTGTAACATTTAAAACAAGATAATGGGTCTGGTCCGTCGCTCCACGCCATGGCACAAACATGGTGGCATTGTTCAGGAGAAACATCAAGTCCCCCTTTTGCCAGCAATGACTCAGGATCCGACGATGCCCTTTGCGCTGATGATCAAATCATCATGACAGCAGGCAAGGCAGACAAGACTCACTGAGATGTCTTCAACGGTGGTCGAGAGACATGCCACCCCGAAAGAGGAAACCCTCCTGAAAAATTTATCCGGTCCCGTCTCCTTTGCACACAGCCGCGTCATGCAATCCATGGAGGTCGCGAACCTCTCAGCCCCCATAGGCGCAGCCACAGCCAACATCGCGACGAGGTAGGCGAAGCAACACCCGTCAAGTGAAAGTTGGTCCATCTGACAATGAGGACGGTGAGGCGATGCGCATTGCCCCCGCGCCCTGTTCATGCGTGCTCTCCCAGTTCCACAGGCTGACGTGCGTGGCGATGACAAAAGGGGAGAAGTCACTCGCGTGCGAAGTCAGGAGAGGCAAAGAACTTGGACAATCAGCAGCGCCACCTCCTGCTCGTGCTATGCGATGCGCGCACGACGGTTGTGTGGGGCCTCAGCTCCCCTCCCGCAGTGGATCTTCCGCAATCGTGAAACTGCATGGAGATCTACTGACCCCAGGACCTAAGCCCAATAGGGCTTGGCATACTTCCTTTTTTCCCTCATATCTTCACCACTGCCACAGCCCTTAAGCGTTTTTCTTTTCTTGTGATTTAGTACTTGTTTTTGGAAGGACTTGTGTAAGTACTGCTATAATTCTGAACAATGCAAGAGCTCGAGACTTCGATAGTCCGGAATTTTTCTTGTCGTGTACAATGGGTCTCCTTGGCGCACTATCTTGCAGTTCATGCAGATCGCGCTTAGCTTCTGATATGTGCGTGAACCCTTGAATCAGGAACCATGCTCTTGGGTCAGCACCGCCCATCGGCACTGGTCATGTCCCACCCAACCAAGCGGAAAACCACGCAACACGTCTGCTCCAACGAGCAATGAAATTGCATCTACGGTAAGGAGGAAAGCATCGCGAGCAATGGGTAAGAATTTTGCGGAAGACACGGTTGCGTCCACCGGAAGCTCAGACGGACAGCTTGTGCGCCCCTTTTGTGTCTTTCTTGTGCAGGGTTCGGGGGGTGCGCCTCCGCTGAAGACATGTGGCTGACTCCACAGGGCCGCTGAAGATCCTCTTGTCTTTCCTTCTTTTCCCGAGATTGCGGTCCGTCGGTGGTGGGTGAATCAAGTTGCTTGCTCCGTCTGGCTTTCCGGTGCCTAGTATTGAGACCCTGTGCCTATCAGTACAGAGGCAGTAGTACTCTCATGGACTTGTATCGCCGGCGACTCGCTGACGCAGGGGCCGCGCGCTTTGTGAATGGGCAGGAGCCATGAAGTGACATTTGTGACTGCCCACCGCAATGAGGAACACGACTGCCAGCTCTGGGCGACCCCGCAGGAGCCGAATGAGACCCAGTAACACCTGATTTACTGCCTTTCCCGTCGGCTTCGACGTCGGGGAAACGTTTGTGAAACAATCATTACTTTTGCTGTCATGAGGCCAAGGGGCCATGGCACCAATGCTGCCTCGGGCAGTACTGGAAGAACAACAACGAATGCAAGCCATATTCGTGGTCTTTCGGTGACTTCGGTCACTCTCAAGTTGTAGCTAGAGACCTGCTGAGCTCAAGTCGATTGTTGTTTCGAGGCCTGAGAGGAGCCTTCGGGGTGGTCACAATTGGAAAGGAATGTATCTTGTTAGAAAACACAAACACAATGTTGGCTTGATAGGCTCATCAATCACTCCTCCCCTGTCAAGGTGTTCCTTCGCTTTGCGCCGCTCGGTTTTCATTGTGGGGGTCGAGCGCAATATGCCCGGACGTCATCGGCTTCAGCGAAACTTGTGTATGTTGGGTGGGCTTCTGCGATTGACTACTCGTTGTGGCTACCAAACGTCCGAATATTTTCTTGCTAGGCATTATTCGTAAGTGGACATGTGATTGTATGCTCGCCCAGTCGATCTTTGTTGCACTTGGGTGCGAAGCCGAGGCATGCTTCCGTCACGATCGTTGCTGTCACTGGCCAGTTGGGATATATGTGGGACGAGTGTTGGACCGGTCTTTGGTATGATCATAGACCCGGCATTGAGAATAAAGGCCAACTCCAGACGACACAGTACCGTGCACAGGTGAGGCCTGACGGATAAACGTGTCAGTGCTCGAACAGACAGTAAAAATAAAACTAGATGACATCGACGTGCCGAATTAAAAAGCTCTGTGCTTAGTGCACGTCCGTTTCTTGCTCTGCCGTGCGGGGAGCCATCCCGTCTTGCAGAAAGACGCGTTTCTTGCACGGGTTTGAAGTTTATCGACCTTTCAGCTGATGTCTATCAGAGACGTCAGTATGAGATTGACCGAAATGGGCCATGACGGGGGTAAGGGGAGGTGGACTGACCAGAGCATTGGCCCCATACTATCTTCCATGTAGTGTACGTCTGCGTACTTGGCCAGCCAGACATGGCCGATATGTCACGCCAGTCTCAGGCGCAAGATCGCATGCATTTGTTTAGCAATGACTGATTGCTTTTTTCGTTTCCATGTTTCTTTTGTTTTTGCGTCCCTGAATCTTCCCTTTAAGGAAGGAACAACGAATATGGGTCCTTGTTTGACTCAACGGTCTGAATGGGAAGGGAACCGCTGCAACCTATCAGGCAAGAAGGCAGGAGCATTCTAGGCTCGTCCCTCCCCTTCTTGCTTTTCCTGCGCACGGCTTTGTGTGCACACCAAAACGGGCTAGACCACCAACCCACCTGAAGTTGAGGAACTGCGAGCCGCGGAGCTCACGCCTTCATGTGCACGAACCCTCTCGGCCCGTTGAGCAGTGCTCTTGGCTTCTGTTCTTCAACTTCGCAAATGTTGTCGATGCTTGCGGTTGTACGGCACGACAGCATCACTCAGTAGCATTCGTCTACGCTGAGAAGCTAGAAATGTCCGGTTCGGTGGCGCATGGACTGGGCCCCACTTCATCGCCTTCTCCTCAACGACGACGGCAGTGGCACGATTCGACAATTCATTTCGAGTGGCCACCGAAAGGAACCAGTCGTTGGGTACGCAACAGCCCATTGACGAAGCATCTCGAGCCAAGGGGTCGGCAGGGATGTGTTGGCCAGGACCGAAAGCACTGCCCGGCTCTTGAAGGCTGGAGTTGAATGCAGTCGTTTCTCTGTCCCCGACTCAAGGGAATTACTTGGTCGCCAATGACTGACTGCCCGCAAAGCGCAGGCACTCAGCTTCGCCCAACATGGTTCGACCGTGTTCAACGCGTCTAAGGAGCCCTATGACCTAATGCCAAGGCATCACCATCGACCAGACTTCTGTTCTTCTTCCATCGACGGCAAGGCTCTGCCGTGCCGCTCGTGCCTTCGGAAAGGCTCCGATTTGTGCCCATGCACGTCGCTGAAGGTCCGCCGTCCACTCATACGCGCGACGACATTTCTCGCAAATCAACAGTCTGAATTTGTGTTCATCGGGATGTACACTGAAAAAGTAAAGGCATTACGTTGCCCCTGGTTTCAGATTCACCATGGTGGTGCCCCCCCCCCTACCCCCC
>JARJUA010000008.1:0-55575 GCA_030787035.1 Aschersonia sp. MBC 877 | reverse complement strand
TATAAATTCCACTTAACTGTGATGAATTTATTAGAAAATTAGCAAAATAACCAGCACGTAACATAACCCGTTTTGCGGCATAACACTTTGATCCCATTCACTAGTTATTATTGTTCACAAATTACTTCTAAAGCTATATTACTATTTATATAGAGGATTATTCGCACTCTCTAAGGTCTTTATATCTTAGCTAATCAATCACATATAAGCATCACAATTTTCTCCACTATGGCTATTCTACATCTAATAGGTACGAGATATTCCTAGTCTGTCACTCCTCCCTCAGCTTTAGCCCCTTCCCCTCCCGAAAATCGCTCTAGAGTTGTATATTGTGCTGTGGTGCAGTCTGCAGTTAATCCTTGTTCTGATTCACGTAGGGCGTTTTAGGGCCAGACTGTGATTCTCTGGCTGCCATATAGAGTAGCTTCCTAGAATTAAGCTTGATTTCTAGCCAGCGCCAACAGCTTTATCAGGCGCCCACTTAGTGCCTTATAATTAGCACACTAACGCATAATAACATAAAAGCATGTTGTGCCAGAAATATCTTCAAGATATTCTCGTTAATAGCTGGTGGATCTTGTCGCGTGCGCTAGTGTCTATGGGAGCGGCACTTAATATAAAAGATTATATTTTTAGTGGACTTCTAGCGTTAACAATCCTAATAGAGTGCTATTAATATATTGAAATAATAAATTAACATTCACACTTGAACAGCCAAAAGCTACTACTTAAGCTATGCGTTAAATTTCCTAAACCTAGCAAAGTGCATAACTCTACTAGGCTAACTAGGTCTTTTTGAATAGCTACAAGATACCAATCGTTCCTCTTGTTTCGAACACTCAAGCGAGGTTGTTTAATGAATTGGCTTAGGGGGATGGGCGCAGTAATAGTGCGCAAGATTCACAACGGAATCTATAGATATAATTTATTAGTATAAGTAGACTATTTGTACCACTATAGAGGCATATCCAAGCAGAATAAGATACATACCAATTAGAAGCTGGGAGATGCCACAGTTCAACGTGCATTGCTGACCCTTGCTTTTTAGCTCATCGGCAGATACACACACCGCTTCTGTCAAACTATTTCCCTGTGGTTTGATAGTCAAACCCGCTGCCTGAACACACGGGATACCACAGGTAAAGATAAGGTACAGCTCGCTAATGCCGAATAATTCAATGCCATCTGGCTTGACGGCACTAGACGGGTGAATGGCACTGGCCGCGGCCGTTGTGGCAAAAACCAAAGAGGCAAATTTCATAATGAATAGTGAACTGAAAAGAAGTAGTGGATTTGATGTAAAATAATGGTTTTACTTCCAAAGGCCATGGCACTAATGCCGATTCTTATAGTTCTGTCCAAAACCTCAATATATAGCAGCGTGCTATAGCTATTTCGTTATGAGCGCGGTAAGGCCGCTATCTCTCTCTATTCTGGCAACTCTTACGATTTTATAGATGCAAATAGACGTATTTCAAACCCAAGCAGTACCACCTAGCGAGCAAATCCAACTCTAGAGAGGGTTGAAAACTACCTTCTCTAAAGGATAGCTAGTGTGGAGGGCAAACGAAACGTTATATTTCAAAACAAGCTATACTAGCGCGTCTTTATAGCCAAAGTCCTCCGAAATTAGCTGAGCGTCCAGGGGAATCAGGGCATGTCAAGTGAACGTATACCAGAACTACCTTATAATAGCCACTTAATTGTGTCACTAAAGCTTTCTTAATGGACACATCGCGGATAAAGAAATTTGTAATATCCATATAACCACGGTATGGCTGTGTGAAACTAGGTGATGGCTTCGATCGCCACTCGAAAAGTCAGTCCGGATCTGTTGCTTAATTAACCAAGACTTATATGAGAAGTATGCAGCAGCAGGGAGCGCGGGCTCACCGCCAAGGAGCGATACCCTAAGATATATAGAATTCTTTTCCAGGTTGGCTCTGAACGTGAGGCGCCTAGGTTCAGCAAGCCCAGGATTCCATGGCGTGGCTTCTTGAGATGGCAATGCGCATCGCTATGCCAGGCGCCTGCCAAATACTGCGTTTGATCCATTGGTGAGGGGAAAGCTCTACAGTGATTTCCTCGCTTCAGAACAGATTCACTTCCCTCAGTCGCCTTCTCAATGTGATTAGCTCTGCTAGAGTTAAGGGAAAGTCTTCTATAAAGGGCTCGCCCGAAGGCTTGAGCTAGTGCTGCGGAAGTCTTGCCGCGGAGTATAGATGGCAGGTACTGGAGCTGAGAAGCATTGAGGGAAGTCTTGTAGCCCGATTAGTGAGCAGCAGACTGGCACCTTCATGGTGCCTGCACACATAGCCTAGATATCCTCTTCAATGCAATCTATCTTTTCCACTAGAGCACATCTTTATGCCTCCATAAAAACACTTAACCGGTTAGGCTTAATTACACTAATCCTAGTAAAAGCGCGCCACTTTGGATCACAGCTTAAATGATTCCATTGCTGCCAGCGTTCCAGAAAAAGCCAGGATCAAGAAATGGCTCCAAGTCGAGGCATTGCGAGTCACATAAGTCGATGTTCAGTTCACTGCCAACCTCTGTAGTGCTAGAGGGCAAATCTGATATTAGTGATGCATTGCATACGGGCTCCTTATGATCTTCAAGGACGTCACTGAGGGCCGAGGCGAACATAGTCTTGCCTTTTTGATGCAGGCGCACCAGGGAAAGTGCTGTTGCCAGGGCGTCCTGTGTTGCTTGAGTATCGTAGACGAGCGAAATGTCTCTGAGACACTGCATGGCATCGCGCAGTTGAGAAATGGAGGTAACAGTGTCGATAGCTAGCAGTACACAGACTATCTGGAATGGCACATATGCCATGTGATGCCATGGAGCTCTCGCAGCTAAAATCGTTCGAGCAGCTTTGATGCCACTGGTCGTCAGGTTGAGAACCCCTCGCAGGATTGCATCCGACAGACCGGTCTCCATGGACCTCAGCCTTCGGCAGAGGCAGAGCGCGAGATTGCATTGAGCGAGAATGGTTGGCGCAATGGAATGACCACGGTCCATGACGGCATGAAGGGCTGTTGTCAGTTCTTCCGCCGTGGGCTTCCTCTCCGGATCCAAGTCGACAGAGAATGCTAGCAATTCTGCAATCTCAATGGTGAAATCTCCGGGGCGCGGGTCAGGCATGGTCAGGGCCATTGCGGAAGCCAATGCAACTCTTGTAAGACCCATGTCGAACGACATCCAGAGATTGAGATGCTGTGCGACAAGGACGAGCCTTCGAGCTGCGTCTGCATCCATGCCGGGACTGGAAGCTATGGGGGCTGTGTCTGACTCGTAGTCAAAGAGTAGGCCAGCGGCTTCAATCATGTGCATTACCATGCAGCTGGCCATCCAGGACTCGTAATGTGTCCCGGCCAGTCGGAGATAGACCACGCGAAGCAACCAAGCGGTGATTATCGTTGTGCCAGGAACCTCGGACATGGTGCGCTCAAGGAAGACACGGGCCGTTTCCACCATATTCTGCTCCAAACTGTTGGCTTGCACCAGTGAGAATAAAGATCCAAGAGCTGCGATGCCACACAGTACCGCATCGCCCGCTGGCTCGAAACTCGCAGACGCCCAGCGTCTCTCAATTTCTCGTAGTACTTCCTGTTGGTCGACAAAACCATAGGTTGGACTCACTTGCTCGAAGTACACGGCGGCGAGCTCTTGCATTCGTTCCTTGGGGATCATTTCCGCGATGGTCTGACAGCTAGACGCAAGATTTGCAGCCCGACGAGATCCCAAGAATGCATTCCAGGCAAAGGTCTGCGTACGCGGAGTCTTCTTAGGGTCGAGCCTCAGAGCGAGCTTCCGCACAAAAGCAGGGCCGGAATTGGCCTCCAAGGAGCTCTGAGCCTGCGCGGATGTGACTTTCTGAAGGACGGCCTGTTCTTGACACAAATGGGATGCAGGAGCTGACACTGCAGGTATGCTTTGCTTTCGACGCTTCCTTATGCCTTCCTGGAAGGCGCATTTGTAATCGAATCGGACACAAGTGCCGCAGGGCTGAGCGCCGTCGCACTTCCTCTTGAGGTCTCGGCACGTCTGGCAAGCAAGCTTGGAGCGCCTTCGGCCCGAAGCTGTTGAAGTCATTGATTGATTTGGTGCCTGTTTTGAACGCATTGGGGATCGAGATTGCTCTGTGTCGCTTTTCTGCGGTTTCGAGATGCTTTAGCAATTTGGTTGCTTGCGTGTGGCGTTTCAGCGCTCTCTGGACCCAGGCCCCCACAGCGGCAACGCTTCTCTACCTTTGACGCTAGAGGAGCGAGGGTTGAGCTTCCAGCGAACGCGCAACTTCAATGGATTGTGAGCTTCCAGCTTTTCATCGCTGATGGTTCTGTTTGCAACACTATCAGCAGCGACTTCATGGGATTGCTGGCCTGCAAGTCTGTCGAGATGGTGTCTCCAAAAAAGAGCAATCAGATCATGGGCGATCCATACGGAGTGTAGCATGAGAAGATGAGGTTCGGCATTTCCCCGCGGGTTTTTATTTGGATGTTGTGAAACGTCTCATATCTGTCTCTCTTCCTCTCTTCTTGTTTTCTTTTTTCTCTTAATTATTCTTCAAGTTCAAGACTCGTGCAATTTGCAGCCTTTGCGGAACCTATAATGCATATTGGTGGGCCACAAGATGCTTGTTGTTTCTCTTGAGAGCACCGTCCAAAAGAGAGGCGCACTCTCAAGCGATAAAGGCTGGTTCATTCGTTGAAGCAAGCGCTGAAGCAGCACGCAAAGGGGCCTCAAATAGCCTTGTCCTCTTGTTCCGCAGAAATTACTCATTAACGTCAACTCGTATGTGACTGTGAATGCTGGTAAAGTACGGGCATCACTGCTCGACTTGGTCCTTCCGCTAACCAGCCCCTACGTGAGATCATGTGGGTATGTGCCAAATACAAGTGGGCCTCGCTGCTGCGCTTAGCCGTTATCGATAACAACACCTGATTCGAGTTTTTTTTTTGCTCTCGCCTCTTCATGGCTTCTTTTCGCTGCTGAACATAGCGACGCAAAGGGATCAAGGGATTCTAGTGCGCGCTACGCATTATCGACTCTTTGGTGTGCGATGGGCTCACGCAAGCATTCTCTAGTGGACGGCGAAGTTCGACCGCGCAAGAAGACGAAACTTCAGACTGGCGACAATATCTCTGAACAACACAGGCAAACGGAAGGCAAGAAATTGAAGAAGTCAAAGAAGAAGAGCCAAAAACCCGAAGAGGACTTGATTAAGCCAATTGGTCATGAATCAGTAGTCACGCATTCTGACGCCGAAGCTTGTGCCCTACGCAAAGCTGAGAAGGCTGCTAAGAAAGCAAAGAAGCATGAAAAGGGGAAGAAAAAAAAAGAAGAGCAAAAAAATCTGGCGAAGACTAGCCATAAGCTCCTGAAAGACACTGCTCAGATCACGTCGAAGAACAAATATGTCCCCGAAACGACCGAATCTTCCCAAGACTACACGACGGAGCGCCCAATAAAATTGTCAGATACAGCCAAAGAACCAAACCCTTTGCGCAACAAATATACCCAGACAATCAGCTTATCGACGGTCGCTCAGGTCGAGATAAACGACTTTCTGTTGAAGAATAACATCAGCATCACAGATCCTAAGGGCGAGACTTCGCGTCTCCGCCCCGTTATCGACTTTCATCATCTTCCCTCCACTAACCTGCTAGAAAAACGGCCCTCAATCTTTGTCAACTTCACAAACCCCACACCGATTCAAGCTGCGTCTTGGCCATCCACACTCTCAGGAAGGGATGTTGTTGGCGTTGCAGAGACCGGCTCGGGGAAGACTATGGCATTTGCCTTGCCATGTGTGGAAGCTGTGTCTATTATCAATCGAAAAGGCATCAAGGCGGTGATTGTGTCTCCAACTCGCGAGCTCGCAATGCAGACCCACAGTCAGCTTGCCTCCATTGCAGCTCTCGCAAAATTGAAATGCGTTTGCTTATATGGCGGCGCGTCGAAGGATGACCAGCGAGCTCTCCTCAAACGCGGTTGCGATATCATAGTTGCAACACCGGGCCGTCTGAAGGACTTCATGTCTGATGGAACTGCTGATCTCGGTGGTTGCATGTTCGCTGTCTTGGATGAAGCTGATCGCATGCTGGACAAAGGGTTCGAGGATGACATCAAGCAAATTCTAGGTGCTTGCGTCGGCGTTTCCGAACGTCAGACTCTCATGTTCACCGCTACATGGCCCCAGTCTGTACAGGGTCTTGCCTCAACCTTCATGACAGATCCTGTAAAAGTCACAATCAGCTCGGGCGGTAAAGAGGCGGAGGACGGTTCTGTCGAGTTGCAAGCCAACAAGCGAATTACCCAACAGGTAGAAGTCATTGATCCAAAAGATAAGGAGTTTCGCCTTCTACAAATCCTCAAACAGCATCAGCAAGGCAAACAAAAAAATGACAGAATCCTCGTTTTCTGCCTTTATAAGAAGGAAGCCACACGTATTGAAAATTTTCTCAGTCGAAAAGGCATTCGCGTTGGCGGCATTCACGGTGATTTGAAACAGGAACAGCGCACAAGAAGCCTGGAGGCTTTCAAGACGGGACAGACACCTGTACTGGTGGCCACGGATGTAGCTGCTCGAGGATTAGACATCCCGGAGGTGAAGCTTGTCATTAACGTGACGGTAAGTTCGGAACCCCTTCGCTGAAAGAACCGCCTTCTAAGCCCGACCCTTCAGTTCCCTCTGACCATCGAGGACTATGTACATCGCATTGGCCGCACCGGTCGCGCCGGTAGTACGGGCAAAGCCCATACGCTGTTCACTCTACAAGACAAGGCACATTCAGGATCGTGAGTGATAAAAGATGCCTTTCTGGAATTGCCTTGTCATTAACATATAACCGTCATAGACTCGTCAATGTCCTGAAAAGTGCCAATCAAGAAATCCCGGAGGATCTCTTGAAGTTCGGAACGACTGTCAAGAAGAAAACTCACGATATGTACGGATCTTTCTTCAAGGATGTTGACATGACACAAAAAGCGACGAAAATCACATTCGACTGAGTGCGATGATTCGCCACATTCAAGTGGGATTCACTCAATATGTCCCATCGTCGAGATAGGAGCTGTCAAAGACGCAGTCAAGACGCTAGGACACGGCGTGTCGAGCGAACGCCCTGCTCATCAGTCGTTCCTCTGGTAATCGCAGGCATGATCAATATTATTAAGACTGATTTGGTTCCTGCGGCACGGCCTAGTCAAAACCGGGGCCTTTAATGCCTTCCCCTATCCTCTCCCCACTCGGCTTTCTCCTATCTCCCTGCCCACTAAACCTTACTATATATACATAAAAGGAAGAGAAGGAGTCAATAAAGTACCCAAGTAAAATACTTACTTAGCCTTTATGCTTCATAACGCATTACTTTTCCCTCCAGCACTATATAAGAAAGCCACGTTAACAGATGCGCACCAAATTTTTTTTCTAGTCCGGCGCCCCAGCCCAGTCCTCTTCTCCGAGTTAGGGGCGCTTTTGAGTACGTAAAGAGTAGAAACATTCCAAGAAAAAGTTTCTCTCGAAAAACAATCTGTCCATAGCACTTAGTCAAAATGAAGCGCTCTGTGAACATAAACATGTCGATGCAGACGTACATGATGCACACCAACGGAAGTGCAGAAGCCGAAATCTTGGCAAGAGATGCAAGGCGTGATGTTGCGTCCGCATCGATGGTGGCGAACTTGTGCATTGTCCAGGCAGTTGAGAGTGAGAGGGCGATTGCGCTACCAGGCATGAAAGAAAGAAACGACAGCCCAGCGCTGTTCCGCTGGAAATATCGCATGATGAAGACGAAACTCCAGATGATACGACATGACATGTTGACCATGTTGGCCACAACCAAGCCTTGAGCGCCGAGAGGGATAACTCTCATGAAGGTGTAAGCAGCCGAGGCAAACACGAGTGAGAAGAAACTCATCCAGATAGACTGATTACGGAGGTCGGTCTCAGATGCTACCGAGGCGACGAACGACTCTGTCAAACCATTCATGGCCAGCAGAGGAATGTAGAAGCAGTAAAAGCTGAGAACTTTGCCGGCGCCAACAACGGTCCATCGCGGGCCAGCAACGATAGCAAGAAGCGGCGGTGCGGCGAAAGGTCCAACGCTGATGATGATGGTGGAGAGGAGAACGTACAGTCTTGCAAGAGTCTGAAAGCTATTTTTGGCTTCAATAACTTCAGGCGACGCCTTCATATCGTTTCTCGTTTGCGGTCCAGTAGGAGCGCTGGATGTCTTGGCCAGCAGCCCCGAGAAATAGGTGCGACAACTCTCCTCCACGGGCTGGAAAAGTAATCTCGCGAGAAGCCCGCCATAATTGGTGGCAAGCGCATAAGTGCCCTGGACGTCAGGTGTAGTAAGGATCGAAATCAGGAAAGTATCTCCCTGGGTCAGGACATGCTTTACGATGCTTTGGACAGTCAAGCTGCGGGCAAGTCGTATAGTCGGCTTGTAGAAATACGAGGCCAGAAACTGGTGGTCGCTGGATGAGACAGGCTGTGGCAAGAGGGAGAAGCCAGTCGATGAAGCTAAGCCGTGCCCTTGAACGAGATAGACCAGCAGGAGGACGAGCCCATAAGTTATTTGACCGAGGGCAAAAGGTAATACGCCTGCAGATAGCTGCCTTCGGGACGCCAAAGCAGCAGATACGAGGACGGCAACGCATCTGAAGAGGGTGGCGAGAGATTCAGCGCCAGCTCGTGTATCAAATCGCAGCCTTGTTTGCATGAGGATAAAACAAGGCTCCGACATGAGCTCAGCCATGGCTGCCGCGCCATAGATATAGACGGCTTGTCGAAGGTATGGCGTCTGGAGGGTGGAGGCGTCTGCGAAGGCCAAGTAAGCCCAGCCCAAGCCGATGGTGATGAAGGGCCCCAAGCATACGGCGAGATAACCCAGGTTGATCACGGCTTGACTCGCGCGAGACGCGGTGACTCTGTCGTCTTCTTTATCGCCAACTCGAATGGACTGGCGTTGAATGGAAATGCGCAGGCTCTCTCGCGCAAAAAAAAGAACAGACATGTAGTAAACCTCCAACTGAGCAGAGAGCCCTAGCAGCGGTGCGGTAAGAAATCGAAGGATTACCTGATTGGCGATGAAGGTGAAGAGACGCGATGTCAACTGCACAAGGACGAGGAGCGACGCGCCTTTGACGACGGATGGCTTCGGCTGTTCTGTCTGCGGAGGCACATGGCGAGTAACGTGTGCCACGCGACTTGCGCTTCCAGAATGCTTCATATTTCGGCTGAGAGTGCGCTCCGTGACAAGATTGAAGACTCCTTGGGCGACCGATTTATGAGTGCACGAAGACCTGCCTCGCTGCTTAACCGGCCCGCCAAGGAATAGTTGGCTTCGGCAGTCTGGCTTGTCTGACGACGGCGCGCAGCGTGGGACGGGACTGGGGGCTTGTGGCGCAGGGTTGGCCACGTCGCGGGGCACTAACTACACCCAATCTTTGTTGTCAGGCTTGGCCTTAATGTTCACTCTTAGCGGTTTGGTGCATCATACTTAGGCACGAAGCACGACACATTGGTCGCCAGAATCGTACAGTATATGATTGCCATCATCTTGACTGCAGATTCTTTACACGTTTAGACTTTGCTCTTCCATTTCCTCGACTTCGCCAGGCGCGCGCACACAGCCATCACGGCTCCTAGGAGAATCGACGTTCCTCCGAACAATTGTGTGCCAAGATACTCCCCCCCCTGCTTCCGTATGATGGCACCGCAAATGGCAGGACCGGTCAGGTTGGCAAAGCTGACAAAAGTCAGAATCATACCGACGCGAGTGCCCGTCTTGTCAGGGCTTGGTGTCATGATGGTCGCGACGGCAGGGTACAGTGCCTGGAGTGCCGCAGACAAAACTCCGTACAGCACAGCAAATGCATAGAGTCCCGCAACAGAACGAACGGCCGCCCAGCAGTACAGCAGCATGCTAGCCAAGAAGCTCAGAGGTATGACAAGATTCAGCATGCCGATCCATTTGTCTGCAATGATGGGTGGTACTGCGCGACCAAGTATGCCGACGCCGTTGAGAACCATGACAAGATAGATCGGTGAGGTGCCGGCACCAACCCGATCGCGAGCAAAAGTACCCAGGTAGAAGAAGGCCAGGTAAAGGCCCCAAAAGCTCAGGAACATGCTCAGAGAAAAGAAAAGAAACGGAGGGTCTCTGAAAGCTGACCAGTCGATCCAGCCAGCCATGTCGGATGGCTCCAGTCGCGGCTTAAATAAAACAAGACATGGCGTGTAAGTCGCCAGCATGACGAACGCCATTATGCGTATCGTCCAGGAAAAGCCAAGGTCGTGGCGAAATAGAAGCCAGTGGATTAGGACTGAGTACACTAAGCCACCCACGGCAGCACCTGCAGCCGATAAACCCACCGCGAAAGCACGTCGCTTCTCAAAGTATTGGGACAAGATGGCCAAGGCCGGGCAAAAGGTGAGGCCGTTCCCAATGCCCAGACATACCGCTTGGGCGAGGAAGATCTGCCAGTAGGTGGAGCAGAGAGAGAGCATGAATAACGCCAGGACTTGAAGAAAGACGCCACAGGCGAATATGATTTTAAAGTGACCAGCGTCAGTGAGTCGTCCGGCAACAACGCCAATGGAGAACAAGAAGAACACCTGAACGCTTCCAATCCAAGCAATAGACGACTCGTCTCGACCCAGACGTTGCGTGTAGTAATCTTGGAAGACTCCATATCCGTTGGCAACGCCCCATGTGTTAAAGAACACAATGTGCATGAGAACAATATGTGTCCATGCGGTAAAGCCGCCATCGGGTGCCGCAGAATGCTCCATGCCCGCCTCTTGAGCGGACAAAGTCTCGGTCTTCGTGGCTTGCTGCAACTACTGTTTTCAACGACGTCGTCGTCTCCGATGGAATGAAATCCGGAAACATCGATCGTGGAGTTGTCGGACAGTCGATCGGCAAAGTCGACGAAGAGAAAGTAATTTAAAGAATCTTGTTCTCTCATCTCCGCGACGAATGCGACAGGCTCTTTATCATCAATCGTCAATGGCATAATTGAGGCCGTTATTCCCGCTTTAGCCGCTGCTGCCGACAGCGCTAAGCGGTTAAGCGCGTGAAAAGCGGCTCCATCGATGCATCCTAAGGAATTCTCGCCAGCGGTCCTGTTTTGTATTCCTTCAGTCGCACACCGCTGTACCGTGGGGAAGACATATGCTAGAGGGCACTTCCGAAGGCCACTGTGCAATGTTCACAGATTTGTCTATGCGAGCCTACGACTATGATGATCTGATCCAAATAAATGGTAACAGCAGACAGCGTATTGTCTATGGCATGAGGAGCAGGTGCCCTGGTGTGGTCATTAATATATACAAGGCAATCGGGCCAGATAGATATGCATTCAGTGTTGTGTAGTGCAATGTTTCGTGAGGTAATTACTTGACGACGTTTACAAGTTTCAACGGCGCGAAGTGGCTTCGGTCAGGGACAAACTCGGCCAAAAAAAAGGGATATGCAATCTGCCTACAGCAACTGAACGCGTTCGGCCCGAAATTTAACCGATACACAAAGCCCACCTCTCGATCAACAACTCTGCCTGATAAAGCTGACAAATGATGTTGATAGAAAGTCTGACGTTACAAATAGAAAGCGATTGCATATTGAGGCCTCGCGTGCGCCTTGGCAAGGCTTTCGCAAACGGCAGATCTCTCGATTCTTGCTCATGGCTACAACAAAGGCCGAAGATGTTGAGGCTCAACATGAGGAGGAAAACACTGCAGAAGAAGGGAGCATGAGCGGCAAGGTCGGTCAATTCTTGTATGTGGCCCCCTCCTGCTTAGCTGGCTCTCGAAATGAACGGGCGACTCCGCGCAAAATGCGTGAAGCCGACGCGACTCTCGATGATGTCGCCGACACTTTGCTCTGTACTGCACCAACAAGACTAATCATGCAATCATCCAGCAAGAAGAACTTCAACAAGGGAGAACTGGCCTTGAAGCATGCCGCCGGCCTTGGTCGACAGCCAAGTGCGGTGCCCAATTCTGAGCCCGTGATAGATGGACCGCCTCGAACGGTTGAAGTCGGCTGGCATCCGGTTGGCGGGCTCGCCGGAAAGTGGTTTGCTGAGCAGACCGGTCTCGGCAAGCTGATCACTGAGAAGATTAACAAGTATCCGGATCCAACGCAGCACTGGGCCGTTCTCGTAGGCGACTATGCACATCAGTTATGGATGGTGAGTGGTCATTCATCTGAACAGGGAGGGCATGGGGGTATTTTGCCCGTGTTCTAATGTGTATGTGCTTCAGGATGAAAACTTTGACGTTATATACACAAATGAGAAGATCAAACGCGAAGAGTGGCGCACGTTCACGGTGGGAGAAACGAAGTTCAATGACGACGCAACTCGAAGAGCAGGTATGTAGCTTGTCTCTTTGTCTCTTCAATCGGTTCGTTGCTCCGATGGCCTGAGACTGACAAGGTGCAGGCGAAGCTGTGATCGAATCTATTCGGGAAAAGCAGCCCGCTTATAATTTGATCACGAACAACTGCCAGACTTATGCATTGCAACTCCTTGATGCCATCAAAGTCGGTTCTAACAAAGAGTTTGGCACTACTCTCACCGTATACGAGAGGCTTATTGGGCCTGGTCGAGTGAAGGACCTTTTCGTGAACAGCACGCAAGCAGGAGGCCAATTCCAGCTTGGTGATACCGGCCCAGAGAACACCGTGTCCCTTGCTCATCAAGTCATGCACGAGAACACAACTCAATTGGACACAGAGCAACAAATGCATCAGACTGACGACGCGAGCGGATATGCTCGCGGTGAAGCGTTCGACAGTAGCCGGGACACTGACAGCATGAATGCCAGCGAAAGCTCAAACAAGAAAGAACGCTCAAAGACGAACCGAGTGCGCAATTTTTTCTCCCGCGTATTGAAATGACTGTCAAGGGCATACCCGTCGGGCAGTACACGAACGTGTCTCTATCCTTGTAATGCCTGACGTGCCTCTAGCGCTTTGTCGCGCAAACAAAAGTGCCCAAAACCCAAGACTCTTGGAGCTCTCGATGCACTCTACAGACGCGCATGACCACTCGGACATTGGTAGTGTGGCAGATCAGGATCTGGCAACCCTCACTCGTACCGTTGGTCACTCTCTCAAACGATCCGGTTGAACGGCGGCCAGACCGACTGGTGACGCAATGAAATGCTGGACCTATGTCAACTTGGAATTGAGACAGGCATAGCTAGGTCGCTGGGCCATTACCGATAGAGTGCGACCTGACCCTCTGGCTCTTGTCTGTCTTACCACTAGCGTAGAGTTTCGCCTGCGTTCCTGTCTTTCCAGACTTTCGCCATGGTTGTCTCACTCATCGTATTTCGCCGAGGCGGATGGCCCTTGGCTCAAGATGTTGCTAGTCGCACATGCCTGCAGTGTAAGGATTTCTTGCTCCTGAAGCTAGCCCAGCCACATTTATTGCAAGGCGTTAGCATGATCGGGGCCGAGGATTAGCGCGCGATGTCACGAATGGATGCACGTATGTGGCAATGGAAGGATGCAACCTCTGAATCGGCAACCGCAAGCTCTAGTCAACGTACTTAAACAGGTACAGCACCATTTCACCTGGCCTTGTCTCGTTATTGTTACATCTCTTAGCCTGACTGCCGGCATCATCATGTTCGCTTCGATAATAGGGTTCAGCGCCTTGTTGGCGTCCTCTGCCCAGCCCGCTCTGGCTGCAGAGCAGAACAATGCGGCTATGGTCTTGGACGAAAGATTTTATGATTACCAAAAGCCGGGGCCAGGTGACTGTAAGTGTCTTCAAATGATTCAGGAGTCTAGAGAGACCTGGTTCCCCGTTGCCTCCTTTTCCCAGCACTGAAGTCCACTGCAGCACGAAGTCCCTGTCCGGGTATCAACACGCTTGCGAATCATGGATTTGTGAACCGTGACGGAAAGGACGTCAACTTCATTCAGTTGGTGACTGCGGCTGCCACGGCTTTGGGGACGTCGCCTGAGGTGGGTGGCTTCGTCGCTGCTGTCGGCCTAGCATCCTCCTCGAACCCTTTCAGTCTCGGCTTCAACCTTGAAGACCTTCGGGAACACCTTTTCTTGATTGAGCATGACTGCAGCATCTCGCGAAATGATGCCGCGGTCGGCGATAACAATGACTTCAATCCCGCTCTCTGGGACGTGGCTCTTAATGTGCTCAATCAGTCTGACACCGTCACCCCAATGCAACTAGGCAGAGCTAAAGCCGCGAGGATTGACAACCAGAAACAACTCAATCCGGATACCGACTACGGGCCACGGGCTGCGTTATTCGGAGGCGTCGAAATGGGCATGATCCTAAATGCCCTATCTACGCCATCAACTGACGCGCTCAAGGGCGCCTTCACCGCCGATGGGCTCAAAGACACATTTGGCACTCCCGACGGCCTCTTCAAATCTATCTCTCTTGGCCTTGGAAACGTCAAACTCGAGTATCTGCGAAGTATTTTTGAAGAGGAAAGGCTACCGACTCATCTTGGCTGGATGCCGACCCCCGAAACAAACAACGTCGCGACTACTGCAGCCATCGGTGGCATCGCGCTGCTCTCCAGCCCAGAACTAATACAGAATCTCGCCCAGGTCTTTACTGGGACTCCGGCGGTGAGTTTACATTTCTTCTGCAAAGTTATCATATTTCTGTTGGCGTCAAGCTAATAAGTGATGCTAGGATGCCTTGGGAGGTGCCATTGGTCTGCCTAATACGCTCAGCAAAGTATTCAACAATGTGATTGGAGATGTTCAGTCGATGGGTTACAGTACGAAGACTTTGAAGGCCGCTTACAATTACTTGCAAGCCAATGGATACAAAATCGATGAGCAGATGATATGGAACGTGACGGCGGCAGCCTTATCGAATGACGCATGAACACTGGTTGTCTGACCAGTATCGCTGTCGCCGGAGGATGAGCATCCCCAAGTCGTTGTGTGCGAGCCAATTATGAGAAATCGTTGGCTTGCGTGTGTGAAGTTCCGTCCTAAATTGTTGCACCACGCGTGTGCGAGTGTTCATGGGTAACTTCGTTGTAGGTAGAGCGTGTGCAGTGTTCTCATTCAAAGCAATTTTTATAACTTCTTCCGCCAAGATGGCGATTTATATCAAGATGATAGGATTAGAAAATCGCTCGTTTTCTCCAAATGATGGTGGATGTAATCTCTAAAAGGAAAGGCGCATGACACGTGGCGCGACCACCCACAGTGGCTTTCATGTCCGACGGCCTGACATCCCCAACCACCTCTAAACAAGCTTGTACAGCGGCTGAATTACTATGTCGCATGGAAATTCCTCATCACCACCGTAAGATGCGAAATGGCGCACTGCTCATGAAATGGTAGCCCAAGGCTTTCTACTGCAAACTTGATCGCAATGAAATAAAGCATGGTGTGAACTGTGTATGTTTCCTCCATAAACATTCTTTTCTTGCGTGGACCAAGACGAGTCGTACGAGTCGAAGAATGTGATCGGCGATTAACTCTTCGAATTGATCATGTTATCCGCAATCTTTTCCGCCAGCGCATAAATGGTCGATTGAGGGTGGCCTGGAGGCAGGAAAGGGAAAGCACTCGCATCGACGACGCGCAGGCCTTTGACACCGTACACACGAGCGGCGCTGTCAACTACGGCCATCTTGTCGTTGCTTTTACCCATCTTGCAGGTACATGATGAGTGCCAGACTGTCATGAGGCTATTGCGCACATAGTCCAAAATATCACTGTCACTCTGGACAGTTAATCCTGGATAATACTCTGGACCGTCCAGAATGGATCGCACGTCAGTGGTGTTCCATATTTCCCGCATACGTTTGACCAAAGCCACTGCAACATCCTGATCTCCTTTTGCAGTCAGCCAATTCGGATTGATCACAGGATTATCCTTGACGGACGTCGATCCAATGGTTACAGTTCCTCGAGAAAGTGGTGCGACAAGCGCACCTAAAATAGTCGCGTAGGACTTGCCAGTCGCTGGTTGCGCGAGCAAGGAAGAAAAGTCGCCAGTGTAGCCGTTGCCTCCGAGGTACTCAACCTCAGGCCAGTCATCCGAAAATTGTGACAAGGCCTGTTCGGTTGAGGAAGAGAAACCCTTTCGATATGAAGATGGAAGATTTTCCCAGCCAAGGATATCGATGCCATTCGAGGCGAAAAGTCCTCCCGCGTTCAAGTACTGTGCAGTAGCCGAGGCGAGCTTAACGGGATTGTACTCAATATCTGTGAATGTTGGGAGCTTGACAGGATATGATGGCCCAAAGAATATGTGATCCCACATATTCTGACCTACACCTGAAAGAGATGAGACGATGGGTATATTGTATTGACGTAGTGTGTCCTGTGGTCCAATACCGGATAGCATGAGAAGCTGGGGGCTCTTGAAGGCCCCACCGGAAACAATGACCTCTTTGTTTGCTTTGAGTGTGTATTTTGTTCCAACGGCTGACAATACTTCCACGCCAGTGGCTCTCTTGCTATCGTCGAATAATACACGTGAGACGTCTGTTTTGGTAAAGACCTTCAAGTTGGAGATGCCCTTGTCTTGGGCTGCGTAGATGAACTGGGCGGAAGAACTGCGAGTCGCGTCCGACGATCGAATCGTGGTAAGTGAGTAAAAATACCCGAGTATGCTACCACGATTATATTGGTCATTGACGCTAAGCCCAACAGCCTTGAAACCTTTTTCCAGAAACGTTGACCAGGGCGAGACGTAATTTGAGTAGCCGACTTGGACTGGACCATCTGCGAAATCAGCCTCATTGCCTTCAACGGTGGTGTTGACGGGGCGCTTCGACAAATTTGCAGGCGTAAATTTCATGGTCTTCTTGTAAAAAGGCTCAAAATTTTCTTGCCTGATTCGCAATGACCACGGAGTCTAGGTCAGCATTTCGGGAGCCATGAGCAAGTGTTTGACAGTACGTACCTGTAGCTATCGTCTCCAACAGCATCTGCCCACATATCAAAGGCCCCTGAATTCGGCCGATGTTGGAGCATGAAATTCCAGGCCGATGAGCCGCCGAGGCATTTTCCCTGTGCATAATGGACTTTGCGGCCATTTGCGCCTTGTTGAGGTACCGTGTCAAACTTCCAATCAGCTACCGACAGCGCCTCGCCTGACGATGATCCCACGAAAATAACATCCAGCCCTGGCGTGGTGGCTAGCGCCGGCTTAGACAGTTCATAGAACGAGCCGGACTCGACGATGGCCACTTTGTTGCCTGCCTCTGCTAGACGGTACCCAACGACATTTCCAGCGGTACCACCTCCTGCGACCACATAGTCAAACTCCTGGTCTTTGCCAAGAACGCCCTCAAAAGTGCCCAGTGAAGAAGTGACAAGACCATCACCATTAAACAGCGCGCTGAAGGCACTTAGGACTGGGGCGAAGCCGCTGGGAAATAGGTCTCTAACATGCAAGGCCTGGCACGTGGAGACGAAAAGCACCGGCAAAGAAGCAGCGTGTCGTACGTGCATCGTGAAGACCACAGACGGACGGAAGCTCAAGTTGCGCTGCGCATCCAAGGCTGGGAAGTCGGCAGCGTTGGTGTATGACCAGCGATCACAACAAAGCCTCGCGGATGTGCCTCGTACTTTATATCCATCTTTTGCGTCACATTTTGATCTGAGGCTAAGTAATCGTTGCCGGTCATTGCGCTGGCACTTGTCTCATGGAAGACAAATTTGCTTCGTTCCTAGCCGCTTTTACATCTAGGGCCAAGCAGCGGACGATGAATCTGCCGGTCGTGCGCACTTCGTCCGGTGGTATAACTGTGGATTGTGAGCTAGCGGATAGTCCGGTAACTTAACTGGGTGGGCCCGCATGCGTGCATAGTACATACACACGAGACGGGTGTCTTGCCACGACGCTTCCCACCCCGTTAGTCGGATGGATTGTACCTAGTTACGGGCTGGAGTATTTCTGGATAACTTTAGCCCTTGGCAGTCTGATGCGTGCTCAATATTTGACGTCTGTGCATGTGTAGTTCCAAGCGTTCGAACCACCTCAGCCTCGTGCACCGATATATTTCACTTCATTGACAAGGCTTGCCATCCCGTAACAGTTGCCGAATGGGTTGCCCAAGGCAGGTTCGTTAGCGAGCAGTAGCGCTGCCCCAGTCCAACCACTGCATCAGCCGTCTCGCTGTCCGCGCCGTTCGGCGATGGCAAAGCCGGATCCACACAAGCGAGGATCTAATGCCAATGGCTCTGCAGAGGATGGGGAGCACGCTTTGCTTCTTGCAAACAAGGTTCTGCAATGGCAACCCCCGTAGTGTAGCTGTCCGTCCAATTCCTCTGAACTCAAATCAGAAAGGCCCGGCCCAGGTCCAACGATGCTTTGCGCCGCCGAGCCCACCAGCCTGTACTGAGGCTCTCCAACATTTTCTCCGTTGACCGGCGGGTTTGGTTGTTCCCGCGTAAGATTACTGAACAACTGTCGAAATGCATCAGTCATGGAGTTTTCAAGTCAATGCGAAGTGCTCGCTTATGTCCGCGAAGGACGGCAATCATACTACGCCCAATGGCATGCACTAGGCTTCGCGAACTATCGCCAAGATCTTGAACCTCGTCGGGTTTTCAATGACGCCTGCGATCGATCTGCCGTGATTGAACAGCCATGACACCGCCGCTGTCCGCAATGGGGCAGAACCAGGCGAAAACAAACAGGGAGACACGAAATCAAAGGAAAGTGAATATGAGAGAGCATGCACTGCGTCGAGGTCGTACCGTGCGAGCAAAGAGGACCATGACGTCGATTGTACAGCGCGCTTTGTCAACTTCGTTCTCTGAACAAATCACATTTTCATGCTTCTGTCTGATGCGTTGTAAGGCCTCTGCCTGCCCAAGCAGGCTATCCAAGGTGTCTTCACAGTGCTGGGCCGGTCATTCGTTCAACGATCTTCTTTGTCCTCGTACGTCTGTCAAGACGCGAGGGTCCTCGAGTACCCTTTGGATGGGACGAAATGATTAACCGTTATCTGAAGATGGTATGTTGAGCTAGATTGGTATTGCATTTCCGACCGGCTAGGTTTCAGGTCACAAAGCGGTAGTATTGTAGTCAAGACATCGGGACGGCCAGTGGGTTGTGATATTAACCTCCTGGACCTAATATAGGGCTCTTCCCTCGGTTCTTCTTGCGCAATGTTTGCCATGAGCTCGCCTATGTACATTTGCCGAGGCCAAATCGTGAGCTGACAGTATGTATCTTCGCAGCGACGCAATTTTTTCCCCCGAAAGACACACTCCCTTAACTACTAATTAATGCCGACTTCTTGACCATTTCTACCAATTTTTTCTATTGTGGGAAGCCTTTACTCTCCGAAAACTACGTGTCGACCTATTAGGAGATCTTATTGGCTCTCCTATGACACCAAATGGTGCCCTGGGCCGCAACTTCAAGCACCATGCTGGGCATCATACTCTGGTTGGCTCAACTGACATGGGGGTAAAACTCTCTCATACTTGACCTGGAATGTATTTTCACGACTAACTGGGATCAAGAGCATTCGTATCCAAACCAGACCCTTCAGTGCGGTACGACTTCGTGATTGTTGGCTCGGGAGCCGGTGGTGGCACGTTGGCTGCTCGACTGGCAACATATGGTCACAGCGTCCTCTTAATTGAAGCGGGCGGCGATGAAACGCAAAGCTACAAGTATCGAGTCCCTGCTTTCAACCTTCTGTCGAGCGAAAACCCCCAGACAATATGGAACTTTTATGTCCAGCATTACAAGGATAGGTCACGGCAGAAGAAGGATTCAAAGATGGTATGGAGGACCAAGAGCGGACGGCTTCGCGTGGGCACTGACCTCAATGATGGTGCTGAGCCTTTAGGCATCTGGTACCCTCGAGCCGGTACTTTTGGAGGGTGCACGACTCACAATGCCTTAATCTCTGTACTACCAAACGACCAGGATTGGCAGAACATCGCTGACATCACCGGAGATGCTACATGGCACCCGAGAGAGATGCGTCGCTTGTGGCAGCGCATGGAGCGGAACACCTATCTTCCCGCCTCTATAAGTCACGGTCACGGTTTCACAGGCTGGCTCGCGACGAGTGTCACTGACTTGGGATTTGTTCTCACGGACTTCAAGTTCGTCCGTCTGATACTCTCGGCGGTGAGGGCCTTAAGTTCAAGCTGGTTCCAGCTGTTATATCAGGGTCCGCTCAATCTATTGTCGATTGTTCTTCGCGATATCAACTCGGATTTGTACACTCAACAAGAAAGGGTCGGTCTGTTTCAGGTTCCACTGAGCCTGAAGGCATCGAGCAGGTCAGGACCGCCTGATTTTGTCTTCAGTGCTATGCAGAACGAAAGTATCAAACTAGACGTCATGCTTGACACACTCGTCACAAAAGTGCGCTTCGTGAGAGGTTCAAGGTCGCCACGGGCCATCGGCGTAGAGTATATGCGTGGGCCAAGCCTGTACAAAGCAGACCCGCGGTACGTCAAGGCGTCTGAGCCCATGATACGAGGAGCAGTAGCGGCCGCCAAGGAAGTCATTCTTTCAGGGGGCGCCTTTAACACCCCGCAGCTATTGAAGCTCAGCGGCATCGGTCCAAGGCGTGAGCTTGAGGAGTTCAATATCACCGTTCGCGTGGATCTGCCTGGTGTAGGAACCAATTTGCAAGACCGATACGAGGTGAGCGTGGTTGCCAACAACACCGAGCAATGGGTGCCTCTCGCGGATTGTACCTTTTTGCAGAGTGCAGAAGACCCATGCCTTGCAAAATGGAAAAATGAAGACCAGAGCTCCTTGGAACGAGGCGGATACACCACCGGCGGCTTGATCTTAGCTGTTGTGAAGAAGACATCGGTTGCAGAGGGCAATGTGCCTGACCTTTTCATGGCAGCCTCCCCAGCACAATTCAGAGGCTACTATCCGGGTTACTCGGTCGATGCAACTCGAAACAAGCGACAGTTGTCCTGGCTTATCCTCAAAGGTTACACTCGAAATACCGCGGGAACAGTCACCCTACGCTCTAAAGATCCGCGAGACGTCCCTCTCATCAATTTTGATTACTTCGACACAGGCTCCCCTGGATCTGATAAAGACGCGCAAGCGCTCGTGGAGGGGCTGAAATTTGCGCGGACTGCTGTGCAACAGCTATCTGACTTCACCGAGGTCTGGCCAGGCCCAGACGTTCGCTCAGATCAAGACTTACTAGACTATGTCAAAAGAGAAGCTTGGGGACATCACGCGTCGTGTACATGCCCCATCGGCCGCGATGGAGATCCAATGGCCGTTCTGGACTCCAAGTTTCGTGTCAGGGGCGTCGAGGGTTTGAGAGTGGTAGACGCCAGCGTATTTCCAAGGATACCGGGCTACTTCATTGCGGTACCCACTTACATGATAGCTGAAAAGGCAGCTGATGCAATTCATCGAGGTGAATAAACAAAATCTGGCAGTGACTCTCATCTGATTAGATCGAGATGACCCGACCATCATCACCAAAGGGACGAAATTTACACCTGTGACCAAGTTTGAAAGCATTCTCAAGACGTTGCATTTAAAGCGTGTTTCGCTGAGTTATTGGATCGTCAGATTTATCTGTCACTGCACCAATTTTGTCTGTTTCTTTCCTAGGTGACTTTCTCTCCTTGGGATCAACCGCGAAGTCTATTTTGCGACTTGTTCATTGCTGGCACATCAAGAGCTTCGGGCTTGCTCGCTAGCTACTTGGACGAATCGGGCACGAGACCAAGGTGGCTGAGCAACTCTCTCCAACGAGTCAACCTTATCTTGCCCATGTCACTTAGTCTTTCACGTTTGTCGCGAGCCCGTCAATTTGGTGTGCCGGGTAGGACATACTAGCTGACCATTGTGAGTGAAGATTGAGTACTCGTGTCGCATCAAAGATGACCACGAACCAGCTGATCGACCTGACCTTTGATCGGCGACTTTTGTGCCTTGTATGGTTGCTCTGATTGCCACTTGACAGTCTGCAACACGGCCAGGATGAAGTTGAATGAGGCGTATCTCGCACACAGAGCTTGTTTTGACCTGCCAGCCACCCACATTCGCGACGAGCGCCATCAGAGATCGCCGAATCACATTGTTCCTCTAGATCTCCAATACCCATGTCAAATGTCGAGATAGCAAAAAAGTTGAAACGCTACCCAGCGCCTGCAGTGCCGTTTGTCTTGACATCGAAAGGGCTCTAGACGGTTGACTGCAGTGCAGTGTGGGTCGAAGATACTTTAGACTGGCGAGGTGAAATCTAATTCGATGTTCAGGAGCCTATGTAGTGACATATTTTTATCAACAAAAATCGCAAACGATGTCCAAGATCAAAGAAAGTGAAAAACCGTCCACGTCGCAATGATGCACAGCCCCAGCGCCGCTTTAGATGTCAGAAGCCCCACCCAACAGTACTATTAAAATTTCAGGGGGTAGGGTCCTGCACATGCCAAACTCTGAGGGCCGAAAGGACACCCAGATTTTGTCGTTGCAATTGGCTGCTGAGCAAGGTGGCGGCGTTTCGGGCGTCTGGCCTCCCACATTTGAAGTCGCATTCACGTTCAGATTCGCCACAAAATCAGACGGGCTCGGTGACGACCACCTTTAGCGGTTATTTTTCCCACGTCCGATCTTCACATCATCGACAAGGGAAAGTGTTCTATCTCCGTTACAGCAGTTCCTGAATATCATACAATTCAAGGAGCCCCACCACAGGCTGACCCAACATCGATCGACGAATTATCCGCCATAAATCAGGCGATATGATACAGGAACAACACCGCGAAGCTGTCGAACTGCTCAACTTTGCGCTCGTTTCACAACTCCCCCGCGGCACACAAGACTCTCTTTACGGGGCGGTGGGTTTCGGCGCGCTTTTTCGGTCATGACAGCCGATCACGAGGGGAAGGCTGGCGATACTCCTCCGGTCATACGCGACGCGTACGCATGTGAGGTCAAATCTCTGACTCAAGCGACCCGGCTGTCACGAAAAGCGTTGTTCAAACAGGAATATTAGCCTTCTTGATGGTCCTTCCACCGGCTATTACTAAGATTCTAGCCTCCCACTAGGTCACTCAGTATATCTAGTCTGTTCCTTTATTCGCAATTGCACGTGAACCATCGTGTGCCTGCCTGGCTCGCATTTACAACTCCGCTGGTCCGCGACGCGCAATGCATCAGGAGGAAAAGTAGCTGACTATTAGCTCAGAAGAACGAGACTATCTCGCGACTTACCTTATGCTCCAAGCCTGGGCAAACTTTCAGGACCAAATTGTCGCAATCACCTCTGGCGCTGCGTCCAGTCGCTGTGGCTGCTGGACCTCAAATAGACCTTAACGTCGGCCCGTTGATGTTAAGAATTTTCGCTGCAATTAGATCACAGAAGAGTACGACCTAGGCACGCAATCCAACGATACGACAAAGGCCATTCAGCAAGGGTAATGACTGGATAGAGAAGCGCCATTCTAAACTATAGCGATGGGAGGGAAATATTTCAGGCCGTGATGCGATAGCGCGCAATAATCAGCTGATCTCGAACCTGCCCTTGTAAACTTCAAGCCATCCAACTAAAGATGAAAGGGACTTCACTTTGCCGTGTAGAAGTTGCTGGTACTGTAATCTTGCGCATTTCTTATTCTACAAGGGCGTGTACGTATCTCAATGTGATGACTAGACGGGAACTTTAGCCTTCAGGAGCGCCCATGTTCGCATCGTTTATTTTTTGGTTGGCGCGCCTCGAACGCTTCTCAAACCACTAGGGCGGCCGGTCGCTGGTACATCGGTGCTACAGCAAAGATTGGATGACTCTCATAAAAGTGCTGAGCCTCGCATTCACACGAGGGGCCCGAGGGTTCGGTTGTGACGAAACCGGTGGTGAAGGTCTTGAGGTGCTGAGAATACCGAGCTCACACAAAGTTATCTGCTTCCACCAAGTAGCACACTTCTGCGTTTACTCCAACGCCCTTCTCCGAGGCGAGTTCTGGCGATGTCAAAGGCGGCGGCGGCGGCTATCGGTCTGATTTCTCTTGGCTATGCTTCCGGCTCGGCTCTACCGGAAAGAACACTCAGGCCCAGGGAAATTCCTCAGGAGCACTCTCATGACTTGATCCTATCCATCACCCAAGAAGCCCTTCTCAGAGATAACCCCAAGAACATAGAAGATGCGGTTTTTGGGCTCGTCGGCATTCAGTCCGCAGCATCCGGGGCCGGAAGCGTCACCAACCTTGACTGTCTACGACAAGAGATCGCGGACCAAGCGTTTACCAACGGAAGAGCCATCAAAGACCTTCGACTGATGGCAGGGGCTTTGATATACCAAACATTGGAGGTGAATACAGGCAAAGTCGGAATGGCAAGCGCCTCATGCGCCGATCCAGCTATCAATGCAGAGATTGGAGCTTTATCGCAGCACCAGGATCCTGCATCACCAAGCGCTGGCAGAGTCAATCGGCAAATTACACTAGAGCTAGCCAAGAGATTAAAAGGCATCGGAGCTGATCCAAATCTCGCGCTACTGAGCGGGACTTTTGCTCCTGGCGATGTAAGTGCCACAGGCTGACGCTATTGCAGTGCAACAGACTGACATCGCAAAGGTCAATGATCTGACGGCCAAAGGAAACACTTGTAACGCTCTAGATGCGCAGCTCGGGTGTATTTATCGATCCGGGAAGCTTGTGCTTGACGTTAGCATGTCCGACATTAAAACCGCTGTTGCAGACACGCCGCAGACTTTTACCGGGACCGGCGGCATTTATGCAACTGATCTCGTCGATATGAAAAGCTTCTCGGCCAAAAACTTTTCCAGACCCGGCGATGGGGCAAATATCTCCACGAATGATGACTCAAAAGGTATGCCGACCACACTGGTCGTCAGTTTAGTAGCAGGTAGTCTCATCGTTGGCGGGCTTTTAGTATTCGCGGCCATTGCTTGGAGACGAAGTCGCAGGCATCAATCAATTCTTGAAACGAATTTAGGTCAAAGTTTTGAGTCTGCGGAGAAAGCATCAATCATGAGCCGTCAGCAAGTCGCGCCAATATACCAAGCGTCCGATGGCAAAGGACAATTTGAAATGGACGCGATAGCTGCGCCTTTGGCTGAGCTCCCGGCGACGCGATACACAGGGGCAAATATGCATGATATAGGAGTGAAAGCTGTAGAGCCTCATGCAGGATTCTGATAAGACTGTTTGAATTCCAGGACATGGGCTCGGCGACAAGATGGAGGGGAAAACCCCAAGTTTGGTCATCGCTGACTTGAAATATCGTATCCTGATAAATTCACTTCATTAAATGCGCCTATTCATTATTTATTTACGATCATAGAGCGTCTACACATGTAAGCTTGTAGACATGGAAGTTTGAGATAACGTAACATCCACATTTCAGCTTTCATAGCATGAGGGCGTTGTCGGCAGTTTCTGGCCGTTGTAATCTTGGCTTCTGAATATCTCTCACTCTGGGATTACACGACGATAAAGGGTACCATCATTTCCTTAGCTTCGAGATGTCATCAACCCCTGTAGAGCAGACAAGCGCCACGGGGCGGGCTTGATCAAAGCCCAGGCAAAGGAAATATGAGTGAGATCTTGCAGCTGCCGATCAAAACACGCTGTCGGATTGATAAGGCTAAGACGATTCTAGCAAATCATGGTTAGGGTGATGGCATTAGGGACAGGCATTTACGGATGCGAGCTTTGGATCGACTGAGAATTTCAGTCTCGACTAGTGCTCCAAATTGACTCGCTGCATTGACGTGATGCCGCCAGAGCCAGGCTCTGGATAATAGCGGTGAAAATTACATATCAGTTTGACACGTCAGTGTTGTCGTGGACTCTTCCTTTGTTTGCGTCTCGCAATGCGACAGCTTTAGTGGCGTACACTTCACCATTTGCCTCGGCTTGTCGGTGAAATGATCGCAGTCTGTTTGCACTCAGTGTGTTATATCCAGCGACTGACTAAGGGGATTTGTTTCCTTGGAATGACTTCAGAGCGTTGATCCGTTCGGCGATTGGGCAAGCCTCGATTTTCCACCATCTCGATGCATTAGCGAGAGACTCATTTCTCAGCTCTACAGGCATAGTCTTGCAATATTGAAGGAAGATCCGTTGATGGTGTTGATGTTCGGTGATGTCAAGCTGTTAGCGCGAAAGTAGCAAGCTTTTCCATGAGGCCGGGTGACGAATGCATTGGTGGTCGTTGGATAGTCGATGAACCGTCAAACCTCCAGCATGACACTAGCGGCTGCAAATAAGCCCTTGGTCTGACTGGCGCCGTCAGCCCCTGTGCATGTCACCCTGGACATGTGATTATCCGGAGGTCTTCAGCCGGCATCCTGGTCAGACGAGTCTCTCCCCCGCACACATCCTTGTCACTTTTTGATGAGTTCGCCGATCGGCCGAGAAGAAGCCTCTCCCTCCGGATATGTCTCGAGGCACGACCGCGCTCCGTCAAGGGCTCCACCCCGCCGCGGGTGTCGAGCCGGTAGTTCGTGTGACATTAGGTCGATATTCTTGTCATATGTGAACGACAGGGATCGGGTGCACTTTTCCGTTATCACTTGCCTCTCGAGCTAGGAGCCTGGAAAGTCTTGTGTAATTTTGTTCCCGGCTAGGATGCGAGGGTGACTGGCCGAGAAATGTGCTGACATTCTTGGCAGTAGTGACCTACCTGTAGGATGCAACGCAACGTCCAACCTGGACCTCTAGTCGACTCGATTGGGAATAAAACCAAAAGCCAAGGTCTTTTGTCCGAATTATTGATTTCATCAGCTCCGTACAGAGTATCGACATTAGGTAATAGATACGACGACATGTCAAAATGACAGGAAAGCCAGAAACAGACTATTGACTGACTCAGATGAGAATTTCGTGACAGCTATTCCCTTGGCGCTTCCGCTTCAGAGTCTTGTCAGAAATTCCGTTGAGCCAGCATTAGCCGGATTATCGGGGCGCCGGCAGCTTCAAACTCCATTGGTCGAGGCGGCGGCGACAGTTGATTGTGCCAGCGGGATCGTCATAAAGCAACTGCGAGGTGTGAACAGCGCGTTCTTGTTTGCCGTCTCTTGAAACCTTCCTTTCCTCGACTGGCCGTATCTTACTGCTCATAGCCACGCGGTCTCATCCCACATTCAAACAGTTTTACGCATCGTCGTCGCAGCTGATGCTGGTTTCGTCTACTATGAGCTTATGGGCTGGGAGACACACACCAGGTTTTGACTTCAAAGCGCTCTTCACGTACAACAAGATCATTGTGTAATAGCCCTCCTTAGCGCATCAATGCTTGCATTAGGTTCGCCGATAGAAGTCAATAGTGTCATGACGGCCGAAAAGGCCCTCAAATGGATGACCCTGAGAACGATGATGTTTAGGGCGCCAAGGATGGAGAAGCAGGACACGCGGGCTCTCGGCAGCGGCGAAGGTTACTCCGGCCGCATCTTGACTCTAGACTCTCTCTCGCTAAGCGCCGAGTCTCGGACAGGGATTCTCCAAAGACGTCACCAATTCAGTCGCATGGGCTCTCCTAGCCGCATTGAGGCCTTTGCGACAGTGCACGTTGAAGGCTTTTAAGCTAGTGTCATACGGGAGCCTCCGGGTGACAACACAATGGAAAGCGCAGGTGCTAAGCCAAAGACTTGCGGTGTTATTGGAAAAGTCTGGACTCATCGCCATCCATCAGCATCTAGATATGTATAAATATGCCGTTTCTTCCCGCTCCTTTGCGTCTTCTTGGATTTCTCAAACTCAATTTGTCTCGCAAACACAAACAGAAGATTCATCTTTACGCACCTCACCAAGCCATTTTCTACTAGGAGACTCATTTCATCGCTCAACATGAAGTCCCTCATTATCTCTGTCTTTGTCGCCCTGGCTGTTGCCGCCCCTGCTGAAATCGAAAAACGAGATGTTGCCTGCCCTGATGCTGGTTTCCCGGTTGGAACCTGTTGCAACACTCCCGTTCTCGGATCCCTTGCTTGCCTTGGCGCACAGCCTCCCAATATTCGTGCGTACCAGGGACAGGAGTCTGCTTGAGTTATTCATCATGATGCTGTACTAACCTGGGTGGAATCAGCTGATTTGACCGCCGCCGGGCTCAGGACATTCTGTGGCGGCTTGAATCAAGTTGCTTTTTGCTGCCCCCTCTCACCTATTCCCGTACCTGTAAGTGGCTCGTGCGAGATGAGTTAATGGGCGAGGACTAACTTTCTGTGTCAATGTATCAGGGCGGCCTCGAACTGTTGTGCAAGGCAACTTGATTCTGGGGCTTCATTGGTCCAGTCCAAGGGCGTGATCGCAACGCGTTCGCATCCACGGTTGTTTCTCCGAGAAAAAGAGCATGGTCGTGCCTTGAGTGTAATGAGCCGATAGTAGCAAGATATGTATGTAGGCAAAACACATGATCGCCATGCATAAAATGTTCCTCCCGGTGACATGCCTACATGCACACATTTACATGTATGAGGTGTGACAAGTGAGGTCCCCAAGAAGAAGTCATGGCCGTCGCACTGCATGATCGCTGTCCTCGGCAACATTCTATGAGCAACTGCGGTTTTGCAACAGCAACACCGTCAGCAAAAGGGTGGCTGCTTGAGAACGATGAATCTGCCGGGGTTCTTCCATGTTTGCTATTCGTAAACGGCTGCGTCGGCCCGTCGGGCAGTGCCCACTCACATAAAAAGTAGCGTTCGGTTCGCCGACGCGTTAGTGCCAAGATACCCTGTCCAGCGGCTTTATGCATGTCTTATTCCCCCGCCTCACCAGACGTAGTCTCAATTCTCAATTCTCAATTTCTCCATGTTCTGGTTGATCATCAATGCAGAACTGCCCCTGCACTCATCCACAAGCACCATGCTGGGGACCGATAGATCAACAGGAAATTATTACCTACTCAAGGCAACATCGATTTTTCCACGAGGAGGACGTAGTCCGGAGTCCGTGAACTGCAGCTCCATAGCTACGTACCTTAGGTTGTCCTTTGTGCCCGTTTGTTGTTGCCATTAGGCCAAGGCCCGCACCGCCTGCCCCCTGGATCACCTGACGCCACCCAACGGAGCCATGGCCAGGGCTGTACTGGCTCTGAAGAATGCTCCGAACAAGACTGGTATTCTGTACGGAGTACGGAGTGCTGCTCAGTCAATGGCGCATCAGCGCTCACATAGCATCCCGTGGCCGCCAATCGCATCCGCCATCAGATCTTTCCGAAAGGTCGGCCTCGGACGATGGGAAGACTTCTTTGCTGGCCAGATCAACGAGGCGCCGTATCGCCTGAATCCAGCAAGGGGACAGAAGGTGTCTCACGATGGCTACTATCCATCGTTGCTTGTCGCTCAAATACTCGATCAATGACCCTCATGCTCGCGCCATGCGTGTTCCGACCGAATCGATAATTTGGACCCTATCCACGTCCGCTCCTGTGTGCACCGATGATCTATCAATCATTCTGGTCATTGCAAGTCCGACCGGGCAAAGTGACTGACGAGCCGTGGCTCGCTGGGTACCGTTCCCATATAGTCGTCGGTCAGCGTGCTGCCGTGCTCTGGTTGACATTCGCCAGCAGTACACCTGCCGGGGATGCTAGAGCTGTTGCAATGATTGCGGCTTTCGAGCCCGAAAAAGTCGAAGCTGGAGTCGTCGAGCGACAAATTGACACGCTGTTGTTTCGCGTGATGTTGATCCGCAACCCCATGGTCGCAGCTTCCGCAGGACCCCCAGGCGCTCTCTGTCTCTTTCTTCCTAGCGATGAATTGTCACGAAGCCCGAATAGCGCGCATTATCACGTCCCGTCCTTGGAAATCATAGCTTACCCTTCCGAAAGACGCCATAAATCGACTTGGTACTATAGATTCGCTATGCTAGGCAGGCACTACTCTGCACATTCACCCTGTACCTGCAGATACGGCGGCCATGCAATCTGGACTCGGGCAACATGTCCATGTCCCCGAGCGACGTGGCCCTTCCCCTTATATAGAATCACGAGTATGCACACGATTAGTGATCTGCATGCGGTGCGCTGTGCGATGACGGGGCAATTCGGAGTCAATCAATCTCCGACTGCATTCTGAGACGAGGTCGTTTCTTTGCTGCTGAACCTCCCGCATACCTTGTACGCTCAACAGGAGTCAATGTTGATGGTTGACGTACAATACAGACTGTATTGCATGTGCTCTTATAATTTAGCACGTCAGTCGCCAGGTATCGAGAGGTATATGAAAGTGAAAGAACGAAACGTACTAATAAACAAACAAAATCTTCTGAACTTTCCTTCGCAAAGAATTTCGCGGCAGCTCTTCACGCCAGGACCTTTATGCGTCTTGGCGTTCTCGTGCCATCGCCACATGACAAAAGAGTCCATCAGATCGCGGGAGTCACTTCCCACCCATACACCAGCGAACTCGAGATTGACTTGAGAAATGTCTGTGTCGGCTGCGGCTCTTTTTCCGTACGTACGGTAGGGCCCAGGGTGTCGTTGGTCGGCGTCTCAATGAGAGTCGTTGCCTGCGAAGTCAGTCAATTTATACCAAGGCCTCAATTGAGTGCAGACGATTGTTTGGAAGAGTTACACCAGCACAAGGTCGCACAACCCGGCCAGCACGTTGCAAAGACCTATGGCTTGCATATCGGCTGCAGGTTCTTACCAGAACATCCGAGAGATGACCTCGGAACCTCGTGCCCGGCTCGGCTGATGAGCCCTGTTTACCCATTTTCTGTCTGACTTGCGCAAAGGTATTGCTGGTCTTCAAAATCTACAATCACCGAGCGGCCCCGTACTTCATGAAATGTGTGATCCGCGATTCTTTGGGCTGGACGCCGTTTGCACGACCAGACACCGTGAAGTCGTCGTCGCATTATTTTCAGCTCAGCGACTCGGCCCATTACCGCGCATGTAGCCGGCAGTGCATGCACTTTCCCAATAGCGGGATTGCAGAAGCACTGTGGAACGACTTATTTGACTTGGCCTGTGTGGCTCCAGCAGGGTCGTGCAGTGATTGTGTTCGAGGCGAGATCTACTTTATGGAGGTGCTTACTGTCTGTCTTTGTCGCATGGCTGACATATATGGGCGTTCCAAGGCACACAGCCCAGATTAAGGTATGTACTCAGCTGTCGCGGTCGAGCAAGCTGGATGCTCGCCATACGAATGCTCCTGACCGCGGGCTTGGCAACGTCATCCAAAGAGCCAAGTTCATGGCTGCAAAGGTCACTAGCTAGGACAAGCTCCGGCCGATGATTCAAGTTCTCGTCGCCTGGGCAGTCCGTGCCGGGCATATTTGATCAGCAATGCCTTCGCCGACATGACCATACGCGCTTGCGTTGGGAGGCCGGGTACGGCGGACCAAGAGTTGCGAAGGAAGTCAATGGCTCTATCTCGACAAGAAAAAGGTTTTCCGCGTCGTCGACCGCCCGAAGCATTCCCGGCCGAAAGCTTTCTAGCGACCTCTGCTAGACTTTTTAAACTTTACCGACTTTCTGGGCGGCGCGAAACATCAATCTCTTCTACTCGTGCGATCCATGAGCAGGCCGGACCAGTGATACGTCATCACGAATGCTCAATCCCTCCAACTTGAGAGATGCCAATTACCTTCTTGCCTGTCTGGGCAGTCTCAATGGAAGATACGTCAGCGGCTTCATTGTACGGACCAAGAGAAACCGGAGCTAATTGCGCGAAGCCATGCTGCATGGCCCAGTCCTGAGCTCATCACTTATGAATGGACGCATCAACGGATGCGCCGATCAGATCTCACGTCTCAGGTACATGCCGACCTGTGGGTTGCAAAGGTCTCATGTCCAAATTCACATTCTTCAAATGACATACACGAATGACTTTTGGACGCGGCAGGCGCCGAAAGTGTGGGTGTGGGAGGCTGGAGATGACAGACAGGAACGGGCAAACCACTCCCATTTCTACAATATCCAAGCCGGGCGACTAATGTACACTGTGAGTGCAGGATGCGAATTTCTCTTCACCAGCTTGCATGTTACTGTGTTGAAGAAAATAAGCGTTCGCGTTGTGACGTTTTACAACCTGGCGCTCGACATCTGATAGCAGCTCAATGATGGTCAGCGACTTTCGGGATAGTGCCTATTGAGTCTTCTTTCTCTGTCGGGAAAATCGGCCTGCGAACGATAAGAATAATTCGAAGCAGTATGTTCGTGGCTGAATAGTTGCTAAGCGAGCGACATTCCAAATCCGGATCCGTCATTGTTAGCGCAAACCCAGAATTCCTCGGGAACAGCACTTGTGGCCACGCTTAGGACGTGCGGCCATTCGCGACTAGCTCTCAAACATCACGGTCACGGGTGGGCTTTTCCGAGAATTTCGTAAAGTGCATTCCTATTAGCCGTATAGGCTGCCCAACCCAACCCAGGAATCCGGCATTTTGGCCAGACTTGTCATGGATCGCGGAACGACTGAGAATCGACCCAGAAGTGTCGATGTGCAGCCAAGGTCGATGTCATACATATGAAGTAGAGCAAGGTACGAGGTGGATTATTTAAAGTAGACGCATCTTCGTACAAACCTGCATCATTGTAGTATATACTTGTTCACTAAAGACATATACCGGCTTTTACTTGACAAATTAGAGGAAAGACCTTTAAGGCGACTCGTCCAAAATGCGATTCACCAACGTCGGCTTTGCCGCCCTCATGGGCACCCAGGTCGCGGCTACTTTTACCGCCAAACAGCTCTCTGGTTCTATCGATGGTATTACGACCCTCTCTGGCCAGACCACTACTGTCGTTCAGGGCATCCAGAGTGGCAACACGGGCAGCCAAGGGCCGGTCAGACTAGCCACTCACACCTTTCGTCGCGATGTAACGCTGACTCGAGTACAGATAGTAATAAACAACTTCAAAAACATTGCCGGCATGTCTTTGGGGGCCGTCAACACCGTTCAGGGAGGTGCTGAGGGAGGGTCGTTCTCTACCGACGACCAGAACATTATCTGCAAGTCTTATTCGAGCGTAAGTTTTTGTCCGCGTACCATGCGTTATGATCCCCAGCCTTGGGTCAAATGGAGCCAAGGAGAAAGATGATGTTGACATTCTGCGTTAGTTTGTCCAGGTTCACGCGAACCTCCTAGAGACCGTTATCGGCCAAAAAGGTCTGCTAGCTGCGAGCCCTATATTCGCTCCTCTGGGAGCCGTCGTATCTGTAATTGAAGGCGGCGTTGACGGGACGGCTTACGGCCTCGAGGCCCTGATACCATCTTGCGCAAGCCAGGCCCAGCAGGACACGGCTCTCCTCAATTCTAAACTCGAGGAGACTATTGACACGCTATCCAGCTCCATTCCTGGAGCGGCGCCCCTCATCAAAAGCGCCAATGCCGTCATCCAGGGCTTTACTGGTGGTATAACGGGCCTTGCTGCGTCCTACGCCGCCGGCGGTAGCAACCCGTTCTTGAGTATCTTCGGCGGTTTCGGTGATATGTCTCCCTCTTCCACATCCTCCTCCACAAACACTATCATCGCAAGCCCCAGCACCAGCGACACCTCTAGCTCTCCTTCTAGTCCCAGTTCCTCGACGACGACAACCATCAACAACAGTCCCTCCAACGGATCGCCCAACAATGCATCCCCAGGCAGCTCGAACAGCGACTCGAACAGCAACTCGAACAGCCAGTCCACCAGCAGCCAAAACATCAACATTGGATCTAACAATAACTCCCCGAGCAACTCCCCGAGCAACTCTCCCAACTCCAATGGCGGATCCAGCAGCACCTCCAACAGCAGCGCCAACAGCAGTGCCAACAGCGACTCCAACGGCAGCCCCAACGGCGGACAAAGCCCTTCCGGAAACAGCGGATCCAACAGCAACGCAAACAGCAACAGCAATGCCAACAGCGACTCCAACGGCAGCCCCAACGGCGGACAAAGCCCTTCCGGAAACAGCGGATCCAACAGCAACGCAAGCAGCAACAGCAATGCCAGCAGCAACTCTGACAGTAACAGTGGAGGCGACCAAGGTGGTGATAGCCAGGGCAACAACGGATCCAATGGCCAGAACACCTTCTACAAATACACCTACCAGACAGAGGGCAATGGTGACATCACCTACACCATCACGGTCCTTGATAACAAACAATGCCAGTACAAGTCGCAAGGCCAGTACTACAACAAGGACAAGCTGCAACAGCTGGCCGATCAGTGCGCCGCTCAGAATGGGGGCCAGCAGCAACAGCAGCAACAGCAGCAACAGCAGCAAAGGCGCTAGGATCCTTATCATTACTGAGATACTACACGCGGTCATGGAGTTTGGACGTTTGAGTTTTTGCCTTGAAAGCGCGATTAGCAGAGTGTAATTAGGATAGACTGATAATGGAGAGGCCGACTTGTCTTTCAGATTTTTTGCCACTGCTCAAGACACGAAGGTCACATAGCCACCTCCAACTGCTTCGTCACAGCCTGATATGTGTGTGACTTGCTCAAACTTCATCGCCGCGTGTCGCGGCATTATGTGAAGTGTACAAGGTGCCAGATACGTTGTCCGAATGAGTTTGCGAACCAGCTCAGTACAGCTCTTCGACGTCAAGCGATCCCCACCTCCACAAAGACTGTCGGGGATCGAAAAGTTTCGCAGTCGGTAAACCCATCCGGAAAATACACCCAGGGTCCAATGGTGGGGTAAGCCTTACTGCGGCCGAACTGGCGGTAATATCGAAGCCATGACGATGAGAAAATACCGCGTTTACCGCGTAACGAACCATGTAAAGCCTTGTTTCTCGAAGCGCTTGGCCAAGCATTCTTATAGGGTCTCTTGCAAATTTGGTAAGGGAGACAAGGCGGCCGCCGATGGATGCTACCTTCGATGTGGGCTCTTAGTAGGGTCAAGTCTGATATTGTAACCGCCTAGCATACCGGTTGCGTTCGTCCTGCTTTGCGGAATCGGGCGCACCTGAGCCACGGAAACGAAGGATGCCTTTGTTGTCTGCGATGTTTCGATTGTCTCGCCTTCGTTTTGACAGAGCAATTGTGGGAATAGCTGCTGTGCGGGTTTCATTGTCGGGCTTGCTGGACGATGGGGCGCTGAGGCTGGCACAGCTGCACGCATGTCCCGACTATAGGTTGTGAAGGAACGCGAGCCCTCCTTCTACGGTTTTCAGGTACGCGGCTAGACGCATGTCATGAATAATGCCGCTTACAGCCAATCAAGTGCAGTTCCCGCCATAGCCAGCCCACGTCATGACCACGTCGGGTTTCGAAAAGGGCAGGCTCGTGATAAGCTGCTATATCCTCCATGCAGTATATCATCCCTCAAGGTCATAAGTCGTGCCATTGACAAGACGTTAACAGCCAAGTCTATTAGACTTGTCACAGATCGACGCTCGTCAGGCTTCAAGCCTGAATAGTTAGCCGCGCTCAATCTTGCTCGGACCGACGGACCCCGCGTACCAATGACGGCGCTGCAGTAATGTCGGGCCCTGAACACAGAGAACCTTGAAGTATCGGTGAATTGAGCCCGCGCCCAATAATTCCAGGATCTTTGCTCCGCAAGTATATAAGAGGTCTTGAAGAACATCTCGGGGATGCAGGATCTGACCAGCATTGCACGTCCTGTTTCCATCATGATGAATCCGCGAACAATTTTGCAGACTTCACTTCTCCTAGGGATCCAAGCGCTTGTCACTGGGTTTCCTGTTGAGAACAGACCATCGCTACCGATTGCTAAGGGCACTACCACGAACTGCAAATGGTGGATGAACCTCGAAAGACCTCTCACGTGCCGTGCTGCTTCTAATAGTTACCAAATAACCCAAGACGAGTTCAAAGAATTGGTAAGCAGCGTTTTGATTACCTGATACTCATTGAATGAGCCATCGGACTTAGTCACTGACACAATTGTGTGTTAACGATAGAATCCGAGCGTGCGCGACGATTGCGAGCATGTTAAGCCCAATTATGCGTATTGCGTCGAGGGCCGCGAGAAAGGTCGAAAGCGTTCTGATGAACCACACTAATAGGAAGTTTTCCTGAGACCGGCGGTGCCTCTAATGAAAGCGAAGTACTCAAATTCCAAGGAAGCTCTGAGAACTCACGGGGGTTGTTGTCACACCGTTAGGCCCAGCGAGGCAACATGTCAAGATAAGGTGCTCGTTCGCCCAAGGCCGGGTAGCTAGGAAGAGGGAGGTCAGATCAAGTTTCAGCGATGAGCTGGCTACCAAATTCAATGGAAAGGCTCGGCGTGATGTCTAATGATATGGCGGACAAGGGAAGATGTAAAAAATCTGGTCGTTTCAGTCCCTCGCAGTTCAGCGCCAAGCACCAGAAAAAGCGTGCCCCTGCTGCCCACACCCACTCGCTGTCGCCGCGCAATGTGGCCCCGACAGCCGGTTCCGACACGCCAATCACGACCACGCGTGCCCCCACCGCATGTTGACGCCCCATCTCTTCCATCTCAAATGCTCTTATTGATCTTAGCCTCGTCTTGACCAATCGACATTCGAAGCACGTCGCGCCTACGAACAATGTCCTCGAAGTCAAAAGACCCAAAAGCCAGAGACAAGAGTCGGGACAAGGACAAGGACAGAGTGCACAAGCTCTCACTCAAAGGCAGCGCCAGGCTCGTTGCCGAATTCGTAGGTCACGTCGCCCACGACTGCCATCGCATCGCTATACACGCAACTCAAGCTGATGTTATATGCCCATCTTCCACGCCGTCGCGCAGTTCCAATATTCGATACACACCATACTGTGCGCCATACTCCTCCGGCCATCAGCGAAGCTAATGCGCTGACAAGCACACAGATTCCAACGAGCCGTGTATCCTGCCGAAGACTTTACCGCGTACGATCCCCACTCCTCCGATGCAATTCGTCCCAAATCGACGGAAGAGTAGCGACATGCAAAGACAAGAAGATTGCAAACCCGATCCACTGACGCTTTCATTCATTCAGGGTCAAGAAATATGGCCTCAACATGCTCGGTACAATGCTCTTCCCATTCACAACGCACTACTGAAGCCCTAATACGCCTTTCCTCCCCAATCCAGTCTCAGCCGACGACCAAGTCAAAGCCTACATCAAGAAAATCATGAGCCAGCTCGACAAATGGATGGCTAAAGGCAAGATATCCAAGCTTGTCATCGTCATCACCGACAAAGACACAGGCGAGCACGTCGAGCGATGGCAATTCGATGTGCGATTCCGCCCCCGACGCCGACAAGAAACCACACATTAATAACGAGGCTCCGTAGGTCCAACTCTCACATGCGTCACCCAAAAGCGGCCCTAAAGCCTCATCGCAACAAGAGCAAGAGAATGCGCTCCCTTCACAACCGATTCCCGACACGGACAAATCCGAGGCAGAGATCCAGGCCGAGATTGCAGCCATCTTTCGCCAGATCACTGCTTCAGTCACATTCTTGCCGCAGCTCAGTGGCGATTGCACCTTCAATGTCTTGGTTTACGCTGATGCGGATAGCGATGTGCCTGTTGAATGGGGTGATTCGGACGCCAAAGACATTGCGAATGGCGAACATGTCCAGCTTCGCGGCTTCAGCACAGCTAATCATCGGGTTGATACGCTGGTTAGCTACAGGCTGGGGTATTGATTGTGGAGAAGAAGATGAGAGACAGAGCCAGGCTTGTCTCGCAGCTGAGAAAGGCAGCGCGACCCAGGACCTTCTCGGCTTGCGCCGTCTAGGCTACTCATGAAATGGAATTGTAGAGGGATGACATGTTTTGTCAGGCAAGAGTCTCAAATTGAGCATAAGCGTTTGATCTAGCATATCTGCGTGCCCACGCTATGGTCGTGACCTCACCGTAGTCTACTTCCCAGGCTGTCTTGCTCATCACCTCCCACCGTATCTAATCAGCCATTGTGCTTTTGGCTTTCATGCCTCTTAAAGATGTGTTGTGCTATCTTTCTTCCTGTTGTAAATCACCTCAACCCCAGATGCATGCAAGGCTCGCTAGACAACGTGCTAGACGATATCGTTCATCATTTCCCTTTTGCAATCACAAGTCCACAACGCCATGTCCAAACGGCCCAACCACGCCGCTTTCAGATGCAACTGCAGCAGGCCGCAACTCCTCTTTATGCTCGTTTGAAAAAGTAAATGTACGCAAACTTGCGCATCTCGTCAATGTCAGTCGCTTCAACAACTTTTTCATCGTTGAACAGAACCCAAAGCGGTGCCCCTTGCTTCTCGAGCTGCTTCCGAATGAAGGCCACGTAATGTCTGGGTCATGTTAGCGCTGCCAATGTCCATCCCTGGGTCTATCGGTTCGAATGGAGCACGTACCCTGCGTGAATACTTGTCCCCTTGTGGCAGACAATGGATTCAAGTTGGAATCTGGCAGGAAGAGTTGCGCTGCCTGCAGGCTCTTTTGGTGCTGATGATGACTCGCAAGAGGCCGGTTCGACTTCATCCATACCTTGATCATCTGGATGGCTGAAAAGCCATTCCACAGCCCGCTCAACATCACCGCTTGTTGCTTTGAGAGCCTTCTTCGCCTGTGGCGCGCCAAAACCCATCGCACCCAGTATTTCGATCTTTTCGGGATCAGCAGAGTCGCCCACTGTCGCGCTCCCCTGAGTTCCCAGGTCGAGAGGTTCGTCGATATTCGGGTCGTCCATGTGGCCGAACAACCACTCCATGGCGGCATTGGCGTCCGAGTTTCCTGTAGCGTGCAGAGCCCGTTCGCACCGAGTGCGCGGGAATCCCATGCCCTCCAGCTGAGCGACAGCTGCAGCATCGGGCACGAAAGACGGTGCCTGCACGTCTGGCTCGTCTGGTAGCCGCTCCTCAGTGGCTTGCAGGCCTGCAGAGACGTATTTGTCCAGAAAGAAAGGCTCATCAGGCACAATTACTGGAACATCCACCTTGATGGGGACCCAATTTACGACCGTCATTTTTCGCGCATTAATGACAAGAACCTCCGGGAAGGTCTTGAAGAGGGACTGCTTGCTGAATCCAACTTGGGACCCGCACGAAGAACAGGTTAAATCAACCTTTTCTGGTGCCGTGAAGTGGTCCAAACACTCGTGCAATGCCACAGGCTTGTACCTGTCTTTGTGGTCTTCCTCTCCGTTTGCTGGGGGGAGCTTTTCCAATGGAACATCTATAAATACATTGTCCTGCTCGGTCGTACTGTATCTGACCTTATGGCAGCCAAGACACTGAAGTCTTTGTTCCAACACGAACCTGAACTGCTCAGTTGGGTCTTTCAAGCCCGGGGGGTGTTGCGATCTGCTGATCAGTTTGAACAGATGTTGGAGTAACTCGAAGGCGTCCTGTTGCCTCATGGTCGAAAATTCTTCATGTCCACGCCCGATAAGATGCTTGAACATGGCTGGAGCCAAGCCCTTCTGATAATTGACTTGCGAATCGGGATTGATGTCGGCATCGGGCTTAGAATATCGACCTGACCAAATGCCATGACCCATTTTGCGCAGCTGAGTTTCTAGATCCGAGGCAGGATCGTCCACAATCGGCAAATCATCTTGCGGACGAAAATAGCGATCACGAAATCCCGGTATGTCGAAAAGACACTGTGTGACGCTAGCAAGATAGCAACTGTTGCCAAGATTCCTCAGACCAGTAAGACTTGGTCCAAATAAGGGCTTGAGTTCCTGACCGTCGTCGTTGGTCATACTGAAGTCCCACTTCAGGTTTTGCTCGATTTGCATCTCCGTTAGACTTTTTTCGGTTTTCTGCCGCTCAGCAAGCATTATCCCCCAATGAGCCAGATGTTCTCCGAGATTTTCGTCGATTCTTTCGTCGTCGCACTTGTAGCAGTAAACGTCGGCCGTGCCTTCTGGCGTGATCGAGCCCAACTTGACAGCAACGCCATGTCCCGACTCCATTGAGTGCGCAAGTGCGTGCGAATTACCATCGATGCCACCCATCTGCTTCCTGCCGCACCCCAAGTTGCCACATTCGAGACAGAGCCACAAGTTCTCTCGCAATTCACAACCGGAACAATGGCCCAACTGTCCCTGCTCAATCTTTCGGGACGGAAACTGCTGCATGAGGAGAATATGTTCGCAAGCCGTGAGCTCCTGCTCCCAAGCTTTCACTTCTTCTTTCCTCGAAAATGTGTTTGCTTTAGTTATTCCGTCCACCACAGTGGCCAGCTTGGGATTTGTGATGTCGAGCTCGGCTTCGCATTCCAGGCACTTCACGACCAAGGACGTGTCAAATCGATCTTCTTCGGTCTCAGCGGCAATCGCAAGTCTCGACATCTTGGCCGGCGGCTCATCTCGGACGATGACTTTTCGAGTTCGTCGAACATTGAGAGCGAGCGGATGGCTTTTCAAGGCGCAGTGGAGTTTCGAATGGAGTTGTTCTCCCGCGCAGCCGCCATTAAAGCAGTGCAGGCATACGTCCAGGCCATCTGGGTCGTCCTTTCAACGGGTGTCTCGTAAGCACGTCTCTGAGACCCAGCGTCATACGAGGGCAGAGGAAACATACCGTCGAATCAAAGCACTGTGTACAGTCTTCACGATAGACAGACTGAAATGGCGTCGGGGGGGCAAGACCTGATCCGATTCCAATCGTGTGAGCTAAATGCTCCAACGTACTGCGTCACGGATTGGGAAGAGCTTACCAACAGACTCCAGATGGGGACACGACATTGTGAGCAGAACAGGTCAGGAAAATACCGTAAGCCTGAAGATGCAAATGAGCGTGCCAGAAGTGAAAATGGCTAGGCCTGCATCCCCGAAGGCAGAGCGTGGTGAAAATAGTGACGCGAAAATTGCAGAGAAGGGTGTTTTAGTGGCAAGCTTTGCCCGAGGCAACCAAACTCTACTTTATTAGACGGGCATTAGTGCTCGGTAAGCTGTCACTGTTTACCAAGACCCGGGCTGGCCGTGGTGGGCCGATAACGGATTCGCCTTGGCGCGTGCGACCGGCATCAACTGTCAGTAATATTACGCGGTCGCCTGTATACCTACCTGTACCCTAAATACTTTACGCACGAGCCGTAGATTCTTCCGTACCTGGCCCGCCTGTTTCAGCGCCCGGCCTTTTGACAGCCAGTTGATTGACGCGGGGCATAGCGGGGTGATCCTTTGGGGCCAACTTGACACAAGGGGCCACTGTCAAATGTACAATGCGCACATCGCTGTGCACATCGTCATCCTCAACCCAACGACGATAAACAATTGTCGCATAAATCTTTCCAAACGAGGCACGCGCGCTTTATGATCAATCTGGCACCTGTTTGGCGTCATCATGACCCGGAGTCAGGGGATCGAAGTGTCTGAACCGGCATTGTTCCGATGAGGTTACATGGTCGCATACCTGCGACCCAAGCTAGCCGCAGTGCCGATGCTGAGACACCGCTTTGAAATAGACTTTCTTTTCTCTTCTTTTTCTTCTCCTTTCTTCTGACCTTCCTTTTCCACCTGTTATGCCACTCCCAAGCTCGCTCATCGGCATCACCGGGTGGTTTTCGTATAGACACAGAAGCGCGCCGCGATCGTTGCGGCGCGTGATTCTCGCAGTATGGCAGCAGCCGCTGGACCGGCGCCCGACGCTGTCGATTTAGAAAAGGTCGATGTGGAAGGATCGGGTACCCACGATGCCGCCATGGAAGCCCGAGTGTTGAGGAAGCTGGACAGAAATGTTCTGATGCTATTGTGCTTCTTGTGTGAGTAATGTCACTCCTGAACAACCAGACGCATTCTGATCATGCTTTCACAGTCCTTTTGGCCTTCCTGGATCGATCGAATATTGGGTACGTCGGATTCGGAGCGGAACGGATGATCGTGCTGTGGGAGGCAAAAAGCTAACCAAGGCTGCAGCAACGCCCGCATTGCCGGAATGCAACGAGACTTGCAGCTGTCCAGCAGCCAGTATGATTGGCTCTTGACCATCTTCTACATCGCATATATTCTATTCGAACCTCTCATCGTGCTCTTCAAGGTCTTGCCAACACGTATATGGCTTGCTACTTTGATCGCAGGTTGGGGCATAGCGGCTACAGCACAAGCAGGAGCGCAGTCCTGGTCCGGCATGATGGCTAGCCGCTTCTTTCTAGCTGCCTTCGAGGCAGGCTACGGGCCAGGTGCCGTGTACCTGCTGTCGTTTTTTTATCTCCGAAAGGAGCTGGGGCTGCGAATCGGAGTCTTCTTTTCCGGTGCGCCGCTTGCCACATGCTTTGCTGGGGCGCTGGCCTACGGCATTACATCAGGACACTCTGAGCTTGCCAACTGGCGTCTGCTGTTTCTCGTTGAGGGAATCCCAGTGCTCATCATGGCTGTTGTTTCGTACTTTGCGATGCCCAGCAGTGCGCATGAAGCTTGGTTCCTGACGGAAGATGAGAAGCGGTATGCTCTGGCCCGGCAGATAAGACAGACGGGCACCAAAGAACGCATCGGAACTTTCAACTGGCGCGAGACGTTCGCCACACTTCTTGACGTCAAAGCGTGGCTCACGGCGCTCATGTACTTCTCGTGCAACGTGTCCTACTCGTCTTTACCGGTGTTTCTACCTACCATTCTTCAAGATATGGGTAAGTTCTCACCGAGATATTGGACCTGAAATCGATTCGAATCGGAAACTCATGACCGTGGCGTTGCAGGGTTTTCTGGGCTGAATGCTCAAGGTCTTTCCGCGCCGCCCTATTTTGTATCATTCCTCTTGACCATCGCCAGCACGTTCATTGCCGATCGAACGCAACAGAGGGGTCTAGTCGTCATTTCCATGGCCTTGCTAGGTGGCGCAGGTTATGTCATGCTGGCTGCCGCTTCAACCACTGCCGTTCGATACGCGGGCGTCTATCTAGCCGCGGCGGGCATCTTTCCTACCATCGCGAACATACTGCCATGGGTAGTGAACAATCAAGGCAGTGATGAGCGTCGGGGCGCTGGAGTCGTTATTATTAATATCGTTGGCCAATGTGGCCCTTTGCTGGGCACGAGGGTCTATCCCGAAGACCAGAGTCCAAATTACGTGAAAGGACACAGCATTTGTGCCGCCTTCATGTTCTTCGTCGCTCTGCTCGCCATTACTCTGCGCTTTATACTGGTGTCCCAGAACAAGGCGTTGGATGCCAAGTATGGAAAGGTATCGGAAGAAAGCAAGGCTATGGAACAGGGGGTCGAGAACTATGGACCAAACTATCGATATGTTCTATGATTACAGCTGTTTGCCTATGGCGATAGACTAATGCTCCGTCACGCTACCTTCCGAAATTCCATAACAGAGAGTAACGGATGGCAGAGTGACATGATTGCTTCCATATGGCATGCCCCAGAGCCGGCATGGATGAAGGGGACTGTGGGTTGAGTTGCGAAAAGAAATTGTCAGCGAGATAATAGATCGATCAGGGTGGTTCGTTAGGGTTGAACCTCATTTGCTTTCAAGTACATAACCACGATGCACAATCACGAACACAAAATGTCTAGATAGATGTTTGCTATGTTCATAGGCTGGAGATAGACGTTTAGACTGCTGATCCTACATGGATGGAAAACCTGGACATGTCATGAGCGCGTAGTGTTTCAATTGATCCATCCGCGAGGTCCAGCCCATCTGCCCCTGACCATAGAGGTAAAGTACACCCAGGGGAAAAAGTCCTTCTTCAAGTGGTAGAACGCCCGCCGCGGCTCGACCTGGTCTATGCCCAGCCAGTCGTCAAAGGTCTCCTTTGGCTCGCCGCCGTACTTGAACTCGGCCAAGAGAACCTTGCCATATTCAGTCAGCAGGGGACACGAGGTGTAACCGTCGTAAAACGCGTCAGGTTGCTTGCCATGAAGCACTTGGAGCAAATTTCGGACCAGAACCGGGGCTTCGGACGTCACGGCAGCTGCGGTCTTGGATGTCGGCAGACTTGATGCGTCTCCAGCGGACCAGATGTTAGGGAACTTCCTATGCCGGAGACTGTGATCATCTACGTCGACGTAGCCAGCGTCGTTGCCAATGGCGCTCTCCTTGATGAATGACGGAGGCCCCATCTTGGGTGTCACATGCAGCAGGTCAAAATTCTTGGTGACTTTGTCTCCGGAGTCGAGACGAGCAAAGACCGCTTCGTTGCCTTTGATGGCGACCAGGTCGTGTTGGAAGAGGCCGTTGACGCCCCTCTCCTTGCGCAACTGCTCGAGTTTGGCGGCATACTTTGGCACGGCGAACATGCCACCCAAACCAGTGGCGAAGTCTATGCTGATAGGCGAGCTCGCTGGGTTCTCGGGATGATAGAGCCCAGCGCGTTTCCAATGGTCCAAAGCCAACCACATGACCTTTTGAGGCGCACCGGCACACTTGATGACCCCGGCGGGTTGTGTGAAGATGGCTTTCCCCTCGGTCAACTTTTCCACCATTCTGAAGGCCTTGTCGCAGGCGTCATAGTTGTAGACCGACGATACTGGAGTCTCCTTATCGGCCAAGGCCTCTTCGAGCCCTTGTATACTCGCATAATCAATTTTCATGCCTGGCGCAACGATAAGCTGCTCGTAGGCGAGCTTATCGCCGTTCAGGAGCGTTACGGAGTTGTCTTTCGGGGCAACCGACACCACGCTAGATGGGATGTACTTAAGTCTCGGGTCCATGAGGTCCTCCATTCTCCTGCGCAGATCCTCTTTGTCCTTGAGGCCGGCTCCCACGAGTGTCCAACCCGGCTGGTAGTGATGCCATGACGCGGGATCAACAACGGCCACGTCGCCCGGAGCAAACGTCTCAGCGTGCAGAATCTGATGACTGATGGCGAGTCCGGCGGTTCCGGCGCCGACGACGACGACTTTGTGGCTGCGAGACGCAGGAATCACCGGTGTGCTGGTCGCGAAGCATCGTGCGATGCACGAACTTGACGGAGACGAGGGCCGAATTGGAATGCGGCGGACAAGCCTCGACCAACGCATCATCTGGCAGTATCGCGCGTGACTGATGGGAAGTTTTCGTCGGGAGCTTTCGCCTGTCTCTCTCTGAGTCTACACGAGCGCAATCAAAGGTGTGAGGAACGATGACAAAGTCCTTGCACGATTGGCCTGAGTCCACAAATGATCCCATTTTGCTGGTGGGGGTCGTACTGTGGCTGACCCTTCCCTGACTGTTATTAAGCTTACTGCGCTGGTGAAATTCGGACAGAGAGTCTCCGTAGCGGAGCCTTGCGATGTTGTTTTTGGGGGTGATTAAAAAAAAGGTTAAGCTGGGAGTGCCAAGCACAAAGACGGACGGCGTTTCATAGAAGTCGCGTTGATTGTGCTTCCTAGACGCACCGTGACCCGGCAATGACGAGAAGCTGAGCATGGCGGAGCATCAGTCCCAATCATATGAGCTTCACATGTTATAAGCAAGCATCGTTTCAACCGTGCACGCCTGCTGAGAAGTCGCGGATGTCATTTGATGAAACTGTCACTGCTGTGCAGCAAGATGGTATCGCGGCCTGGTGCGAATAGCCCAGCAATCCGAATACACAAGGGCATTGGCACACCGCAAACGCTAATCAGCTTCACCAAACGACAAATCAACCTTGAACGCTTTCTACTCCCGATTTCTTCCGCCGTGCTTCCTTTTCGTGTTTCCTGACTTACTTCAGGGCATAGTTTCATGGCAGTGTACTTTTTCCTGTTGGCTGGGGAAAAAGACAAGCCTACCCTGTACCAGAACCGCAATCCGTATCTGACGTGGCAAGCAACACGCTCGTCACCACCCAAAGGCACAAGGACACGGTCAACAGCGTCGCGCGTGAGCAGCGACTTTGAAGGCTACATTGCCGGCGATCGAGACCCTGCGCCGTACTGGCGAGCACCTACAAAGCGCTTCAACAGGAGCGCATGCGCACTACGCAGGGGCTGTCAACATTTTCGTAGGGGGATCCGGATGCATACTGCGCACCAGCAGCCTGCAACATGTAGCGCAGAGCCTCAACACTCACAAAAGTGCATGAACATGCATACGCCGGAAGGAACCAGTCGGATGTGGAGCAACGGTTCGTGCTAAACCCATCGAGTCTCCACGTCATCTTGAGGTGGGAGGGTCTTATTAAAGTGACGGTCCCTGCCCATGATGGGATGGGATTTCGGAAGCCACGCACGCGGAGAAGGGTCTAGCCACTCACGTCTTCATCCGAGCGTGTCATTATGCTGCATTCCTGCGCCTATCTTTGTAGGGTTGCAGGAAAGAAACGCTCCATGGTGATGGCGTCCTTGCCTCTCGCGGCAGCGGCGCGGCATCACAGGTTCAGGGTCCGAGGAAGAAAACGTAGCATACATAGATCACAAATGTGGCACGGAAGATTCCTTTGCCTTGCTCCTTCCCGTTCGGACTCGCTTTTTAAGGTTCGTCACCTGCGTGCATCATGCGCCACATACGATGGGCTTGCCTCGTTTTGGGGCGGGCAGCGCACTGTAGCCATGTGTTCTGCGGCGCAGCAGCCTGCAAGGGCCCCCAATCGCCACCCGGACAGCCACACAGATGTGTGGGCATCCACCGGCAGGCAAAGGGCCCGTGCGCCATTCGGCCTTATTCTATCCACACCTTCTTTTTTCTCGTCTCCTCTTCCACTCCCGCCCTTACAGGCTTACAGGAAATCTTGATTGTGGCACGATGGCGCTAGACATGGTCAGGCTGCATATCGTCGCGTGAGAGAGGTGTGTGGTCTGGACTTGTCACCAGATCGACTGGCTTGGCGGAGCGCATCCACTGTCCTTGGGGTAGGGGGGGGACATCTCTTCACGCTACGGCGTATTCCGCTCACCACTTTCTCTCTGCGATACACGGTCGGCGTACCGCAACGTTCCGGCTGCGTCCTGTAGATCAAACAATCTTGCTCGAGACATGGGAAATGAGACCACTTTCCAGTACCTCCTTAATTTAAACCCCACGTGCGCTGAGCGTCGTGCACAATGCTCCTTACCGACATTTGCATCGTTGCTCAACAGATGAAGGGTGGGAAGCTTTTCATCAAATTAGATTGATCAAGTCGTATTCCATTGAAGGTGATTGGTCGATGGAGCTAGAGCTAAGTGTCTGTGTCATCGTGGTTGCCACTGACCCCAACTCCTCGATATTACGTAGCCGCCTGTCTGGGCCGATTTCGTCCAGCCCGTATTTACAGCCGAGGGACGCGCCAAAGTCAAAGCGGGTTGAACACTTGCCGAATTTTGTTGAGGAACAGCATTGTGGAGATTCAAGCTGGCCGGATCACTGTGTAAGAAAAAGAAGAAAATGAACGATGGGGGAAGGAAAAAGGAAGAAAAGCCAGCAGGACCCAAAAGAAAGAAACAAAGAAAAAACCCCAAGTACGTCATGTTTTCTGCAAGCGAAAGGAACTCGTGCGGGGTGCAGCTAGTGACAGAAACGTCGAAGTGCCGAGGAGGCCACGCGCCCCCAGTTACTTTACACGTATTCTACTTGCTCCGACGGCCACGACGCTATGCTGGGCCTGGACATGGATGTTGTTCCCCAAACGGCAGTCTCCGCCCCATTGATTTAGCGCCTGGCGCACCCGGCATGAACTCCAACGATGTGCCGAGGTGGGGCGCTCCCAGGGCATGTTCTGCAGCGTTTTCGTTGTGGCTGGCGGATTCCGTCCCGTCAGAGGAGAATTGGAAACCTCAGCTATTAGCATGCAGAAATGGGAAGATGGTCAAGGTGCGGATGTTTGTGATTGAGGGCGGAATATGTACTATGGAAGCTAAAATCTGACCAAGAGATGAAAGGAAAGAGGGAGAAAAAAACGTGGACGCCGCCCGTGCAGACTCATTACGGCCTAGAGGCCGACCATCACAATTGGGGTATCGCGTAATTTTGTTTCGGACATCAGTGCTCAAACAGAAAAGGAAATGAGCCGTCACCTGTCTTACCGATTGACTTGGTTCAGCTTCATCCTGAGGCCCATCTTCAACATGTTCCACATTATTTCGTCCTTCGGGCTGGGCGCGCGTTTGGTGAAGGCCGCTAGTGTCTGGTTCTTGGAGATTTGCGTGTTGTTGTAGTGGCCAATGACGTGCTGCAGGAAGGTGCTGTTCGACACCACTTCGCCAAGAACATTGACGATGGATGCGCTGCCGCCGCCCACGAACCCATTGATGACATCGCTCAAGAGGGTGATGACCGAGATCGAGGCTGTGAGAGGGTGCGCGCTGAGCACCCTTTCAATAAAGGTGATTCGTGTGCCGTTCATGGTCACCATGTTGCCAGTGGCGTTCAGGTCCACCTGTCCTCGGTTGAGGGCTTCGGTCTGACTCTGCAGGACGGGGCCCAAATTCTGAATGATTGCGTTCAAATCAAGTTTGCCATCAAAATTCAAAGAGTTGTTGCCGGGGTTCAGCGTCGTCTCGTACACAGTAATGTTGCCGATCGCCGTCTTGCCTGACGCTAGGTTGAAGGTGATGTTGCCGAACTTGAGCACGAGCACACCCCAGTTGGGAATGTTCAGTGTGCCTTTGATGTTGTTCCCGTTCCGATCTGGCGGGAGAACTACCTTGAGGTCGTTGATGCCGAAGCCTGAAAACTTGCGCAGTCCCGGCAGGGTGATGTCCTTGTTGATGTTGGCTTTTGATTCGAGTGCGCCGAGGTAAATAGTCGGGCGGCCCTTGACAGATAGATCGACAGTTTCCTGTGTGAAAACCTTGTCGAACCAGGCGATGAGCTCGGTCTCATTCTGCACTGTAACCAGCTGCGGCTGCACGATGATTTTGGTGTCGCCCTTCAACCTCTGCCCGGCAATAGTAATGTTCGCAAACGGAGAGTAAGGCTGGGTTTTGCGGTTGAAGAGATCGAGAGTCGTGTTGTCGATCCTGGCTGGCAGGGGCGTACTGAGCGACGTATTGATGCCCAAATATAGCTGCGTAGCCGTGTCCACCTCGACATAACCCCCCTGTATGGGCAAGTCCTGGCTGTTTATGATCGCCTGCACGATGGCGGGGATGATGAGCTTGAAACTGGGAAAGCATGCCAATGTCAGCGAGCCTGCGGGATGAATACATTCCTATGAGCAGCGGGATGACTTACAGGATGGGCAGGAAGATGGCGAGAAATATGATGGTGGCAATGAGATACCACAGCCAGAACCGACCGCAGTGTGCCCGCACCTTTTGGCGTTTCGACAAGGTGGGCGTCAGTTTCTCTCCTACGTGATCATCTGTAGAAGAGGCATGATCGCTATGTGCATCGCCGGCGGCTTCTTCACCTCCCCTGGCACCAGAAGCTGTCGTTGCCGGCGGAAACGTATTTATGGGAGCGGATATGTCGTTCGTTGTGATTGCCATGGCTGTCGTCTCAGATGACGAAACAAGCCAAGGGTCGGGTGGGATACAGCAGACCCTTTAACAGAGCCAGATGGTTCGGGGACCACGTTGAAGAAACAAGGGAAAGAGGATGGGAAAAGAACCCAAGCTCAGGCGCTCTAAAAAGAAAAGCAGGGAAAAAAGTCTGAATAAAGAGACTTTGTCAAAACGGGCTCTTCATGAAGAAATCAAGGCCAAAAAAAAAAAGAAACGGCAAGGCCTAATGTGGCTTGCCCAAGTCAACGCGCGCAACGATCTTTAGCCATCCGAAAGAAGCCAGAACAAGGGTTTCTCCATGCGCTCTAGTCTCCCTGTTCCTTTCTTCCTTTCCGCCCCAGTTTCTGCTGCGCACATGCTTTGCAGGTGTCAAATGGCTACAGCGTGACCGGTGCCGAGTATCTCCTCACCCGCCGCCCAGCATCCACAGCCGTTGAAGAGCTCCAGCCCAAATTGGACGGTGGTCCGCGCAAGGTTGTTCCCCGGTTGCGGGGGACAGTTAGACCCGATCCAGGAAGTGATGGACAACCGCCGGTGAATGTCGGCTTCCCTTAGCTGATAGCCCACGCTCACTCCGATCTCCACCCCCCCCAATAGCTCCGCCGCCCTACCCCGATGAAGAAATGGCTGCGAGTATAGTTCCGCGGATGACGGGTCGGCCGACCGTGCGCGTACGGTCGAGATGGCAAGAAAGCTTCATGACAGGGAAACTGGGGAAGAAGCCGGAGGGAAAACTGACAAAGAGGCCCAAACTTGGCCGCGGTAAACTTGGGATGGGGTTGTTTTTTTTGTTTTTCCATATTTACCCTTCCCGCAGGATTTGGAGGCGCCAGGTTTCCCTAAGTCGATCGGCGTTTGCCTCCCGAGGCTTGTTTTTCTGGAATAGAAAAAAGGTCTGTTCCTCATGTGACGAAGAAAATCTGGGGAATAGCGTCAAGGGAAAGGGAAGTAAAAAAACTGTCGACTGGCAGGCAGGCGAAAAAAAGAACTGGAGACCGGCGGCTACCCCATATTGGTCGGCTCTACCCCCGAGACCGTATTTGACGACGCCTGGACTCTTTCTTTCATCTCTTCTCTCTTTTGCCATTGTGTCATCCCGGCAACTCCTTGCGTTTCAACCTCTTCTGTTTGCAGCATCAACGGTTCAAGGTTACCGCGACCTGAACTTCTGAGGTGAGCTCACAGCAAACTCAAGATGAGGTTCTCGTCATTATTCGTCGCGGCCCTCTTGCCACTCGGTCTCGCCGCCGACCGTACTCAAGATCAACCATCGGGGGAGTCTCTCGACGAAATTCTGAGAAGACATAACTTGGCCTTGGTTCCTAGGTCGGATCTTACAGAAGCACTCACAGAGCTCAATCTCCTACTCCGGAAAAACCAGGCTCTGCAAGCTAGAGTCGCCTTGTATCCTAGAGCCAACGAGTCTGATTCAGGAACGGGCGGATCCAATACAGGTAGTTCTGGCTCATCAGGATCATCCAGTGGCTCGCAGACAGCTGGCCTTCTGGGGGGCCTGGGAGATCTTGGCGGAGATCTCAGCGGTCTTCTGGGCATCGGCAAGGAAATCAGCGGATTCATCAGCGCTCTGCAGGGCATTTTGACCCCCGAGTTTCTCCAAGCTTTCCATGACGCCATCATCAACCTCGACGCCACTCTCAAGCCACCGGTGCCAAACCTGGTGCAGCAGCTTCTGCCGGCTGTCCTACCACTCGTTCAGCTCCTCAACAAGCTTGATCTCGAGAAGCTGGTGGGTGAGATTGGAGAGGTCGACTTGGGCAGCCTGCTGAAGAACGTCGTGACGCTCCTGTCACAGAACAACATCAACAACATCAACAACCTGCTCACCAATGGCGCTGCCCTACTGACCCCAAGTTTCGTGAACGAGACCCAGTCGCTAATTGGCGAAGTTTCACCGCTGATTCAGCTCCTGGAGGGTCTCGATCTCAAGGGTTTGCTTGATTCGCTGAAGCCCCTGCTCACGCCGTCGTCTGTCCAGAGCATCGTCTCGTTATTGGGCAACGCAGGCGTCATTTTGAACAACCAGACCACAAAGGACATCACTGATCTGCTCAACTTCGCGCACGGCTTCATCCCGATCCTTAGTGCACTGAATCCCAACGACATCCTGACCGCCCTTGCTCCTCTGCTCACTAATTTGGGGCCAATTATCAATGGTGTGGTGTCGCTGACGAGTAATGAGACTGTCTCGGACATTGAGAGTGTTCTCAAAGGAGCGACCCCTCTCATTGAGAGCTTGTCCAAGGCCGATCTTGGCAAGCTCATAGATCAACTCGGCCCTCTCCTGGACCAGCTGGGCAAGATAGACCTTGCCGGACTCGTCCAGGCAGTGCAGCCACTCTTGACTCAGGACAGCATCAAAGGCATTATCGGTTTGCTTAGCAACGCCGAGACTTTGCTCACTCCAGGTTTCGTCAACCAGACCCAATCACTGGTCGCTGGCGCTGGCCCGCTCCTCGGTGCTCTGCAGAACGTCGACCTCAAGGGCCTATTCGATCAGCTTGCGCCGATCCTTCAAGAACTGTCCAAGATCGACTTGGTCGGTCTCTTCGACGCTCTCAAGCCTCTTCTGTCCAGTGACAGCATCAAGGGCATTGCCGGCTTATTGGGCAATGCCGAATTACTGCTTACTACCAAATTCGTCAACGAAACCCAGTCTCTCATTGAGAGTGCCGGTCCACTGGTTGGCAGTCTCGGCAAGCTCAACCTCCAAGACCTACTCAACCAGCTCGGTCCCATCATTACCGAGCTCGGAAAAATTGACCTTGCAGGCCTACTCAAGTCGCTTGAGCCGCTCCTCACTTCCGATAGCATTAATGGTATCGTCGGCCTCCTTGGAAACGCCGAACTGTTATTGAGCAAGTCGTTCGTTGAGCAGACGCAAGACGTAATTGGAAAAGCCGGCCCACTCATTGATGCCGTCTCTCAGCTTGACCTACCAGATTTGCTGAAGCAGCTCGAGCCACTGCTCAAAGAACTCGGACAAATTGATCTCGCAGGCTTACTCAACTCTCTGCAGCCCCTCTTGACCAAGGATAGCATCAACGGTATTGTTGGGCTCCTGGGCAATGCAGAGAAGCTCCTCAGTGGCGAATTCGTGGACGACACTCAGACAATCATCAAGGACGCAAAGCCCTTGATCGCTGAGCTCGGTCAACTCGATCTCCAAGATCTCATCAAGCAACTTGGCCCGCTCCTGAACGTACTCGGCAAGATCGATCTTCCAGGTCTGCTGAGCGCTCTCCAGCCTCTTTTAACCAAGGACAGTATCAATGGCATCGTCGGCTTGCTAGGCAATGCCGAGAGTCTCCTTACGAGCGACTTCGTCTCGGACACCAAGGGATTGATCAAGGGTGCAAGCCCATTGATTTCTGAGTTGGGCCAGATTGACTTGCAGGATCTCATCAAGCAGCTCGGACCTCTTCTGACTTCCCTCGGCAAGATCGACTTGGCGGGCTTGCTCAACGCCGTGCAGCCACTTTTGACCCCTGACAGTATCAAGGGCATCATCGCATTGCTCGGCAACGCCGAAAATCTTCTCACCGGAGACTTTGTCGATGAGACAAAGTCTTTGATCAAGGGCGCTGGACCTTTGGTCGGCGCCCTCGGCCAAGTAGACCTGAATGACTTCTTCAAACAGCTTGGACCTCTGCTCAGTGCACTGGGCAAGATTGATCTTGCAGGTTTGGTCAACTCCATTCAGCCACTTTTGACCTCGGATAGCATTAAAGGCATTATTGGATTGCTTGGGAACGCGGAAAATCTTCTGACCGGGGATTTTGTCGATGAGACAAAGTCTTTGATCAAGGGTGCTGGACCTTTGATCGGTGCCCTCGGCGAACTAGACCTAAACGACTTATTCAAGCAGCTTGGACCTCTGCTGAAATCTCTTGGACAAATCGACTTGGCTGGCCTGCTTGACGCCGTCAAGCCGCTGTTGACGAAAGAGAGTATTCAGGGCATCATCGGATTACTAGGCAACGCCGAAAGTCTTTTGACCGGCAACTTTGTCAATCAGACGCAAACCTTGATCAGCGGAGCGGTGCCGCTTGTCAGCGCACTCGACCAAATAGACGTCAGCAAGCTCGTCAAAGCACTTGCTCCCGTCATCAACGCTCTCGGAGACATTGACCTCAAGGGCATCTTCGACACCCTTGCGCCATTCCTCACACCTGGCACCGTGCAGGGCCTCATCGGTCTCTTGGCTAACGCCGAAGACTTACTTACCAGCCAATTCGTCAACCAGACCAAGACACTCATTAGCGGCGCCGCACCTCTCATTGCCGACCTTGACGGTGCTGATATCGGTGGCCTTCTGCAGCAAGCTAAGCCACTGCTTGCTTCGCTCAACAAGATTGATCTCGCTGGCTTGTTGGATGCGGTCAAGCCTCTCCTGGACGCAGTCAAGAAGATCGACGTCGAGGGTATCGTGGACGCTGTCGTACCGTTCATCACGCCTACGAGCATCAAGGGCGTCTTTGGCTTGCTCAATCATGCAGAGCAGCTACTAAGTGACACTTTCGTGACGCAGACATCAGAGCTGATAGGCGATGCCACTCCGGTAAGGACATCTTCTCCCAATCCAACAAGCCTTTCCCCAAACTAATCACTGACATATCTCGACAGCTCGTGGCTACAATCTCAGACTTTGTCAAGGCCATCTTTCAAGCCTTAATGGGGCAGTCATAAGAGGATGAAGAAAAAAAAGGCTTCAATATGACTAATAATGGAATGCATATACGCTTTTGCATTTGTTGCGGAGCATGGCCGATATCATAATGAGGCTGAAGATTTGGGCGATCGTTGTTGTGCTATTGGATGGAAGGGAAAAGGACACTTGTTACATATACCCGTGAATTCTCACTTTGCATTTTGTGTACACTGTGTTACCGTTCTACTCGCGTTCTTAGGTGACATGAAGACAGCCGATTCGAGTATCACAGTCATGATGTGGTGACATCTACAGGTGTGTGATGAGCAGTGCCGCTGATGGTTCTGGTCGAATGACGAGCCTTTGGGGAATAGAGGAAGGGGCAAGGCTTGGTTCATGCCACTCAGTCACAAAAGGTCACTCTGGCCCTTGAAGAGCTCCCACTGATTGACGTTGTGCTCGACGAATGGGCATGCGAATCCGCACTGTTTTGTTCTGCACAGGCTAGGGAGGTTCCAAAACACAGAAAAACGACGAAGGCACCAGGTTGGTGATGTCAAGTCACGGAAATACCGCGGCTTCTTAGAGCCGGCGGTACATTCCAGGGCACTAACTAGTCAAAGCCAGGTATCAGTATCCGCTTGAGGTTGCAGTAGACTGTGTGCCACCACGATCGTCTTCGGCGAGCGTTTCGAAGATCAAAGGTGTCTTGCCTCGGCCTGCATAATTGCACTCGCCCATGTGAAGGTTGATGCAACGATGGTGGATCTGACGACCCTTGTCAAAAGCAAAAGCCAGTCGCAAGCCAGATCTCGCCAAGCTGTGGACGGGCGTGAAATAATATCTGAAGCTCTGTACCAACAGCAGTAATTGGTGCACATGAGTACAGTGAACTTGGATCTGAGTGATGACAAGTCCGCAGAGCCAAGAATATGAGTCAGTGTGTCCTCGCCACTTGATATACGTACAAGCGGCCAACAGGTAAGCCGTTGTTGGGATGGTTCTGGTGGTTGCTTTCATAAGAGCATGCGCAACCAGTCGAGTCCAAGGAGTGCCAATGCATTGCGCGTCGAGAACACTCTGAGCACGTGGGGTTTCCCCAGATTTCTTTATTCTAGCGCAGAATTCTTGGACGAAGCCCGACAAGCTTCGATGTGGTGTAGTGCTAGGACTCTACTACCGAATCCGAGGTGGGTGAGGGACAGATGCCGGGAAGCGCAAGACAACAATGGCTAGTCGCCCGACACTCGAACCGAAGGAGACTAATCACGACGGAGGTCATGCTTGATTACTTGAGGTGACGCGTCTTCTGGTGACGCAAAAACAGGCAAGTGGTCGAGGGCCAGCTCGCCAACCATACATGGCATGGAAGCAAGATGACTAGCAACGCCGCCCGCACTAGAGCAAATTGGCGTAGCGATGGTTCTGATGTGTGATTGGGTCCCGAGTGGTGAAGATGGCTTGCAGCGGCGTGGCTCTGCAGTCCATCTGGTAGGCGACTTCTTGGTCGAACGAGAAGGTTGAATATGGCGCGGATAGACGAAGGGCGGGGGGTTCGTCCACAGACTATGCCATGGTGGTGCGGATACAGCGTAGCTTGGCAGAGCAGAGAAGCAAGTGAGATGGCTAGCGGCCACGAGGCCGCAGGCGTGATTGACACTGCCCCCAATGCGACGCTTTGGGCACCGCGAATTGGCGATGCGTCTTGTTCGATTACTTGTAGGTGAAGGAGGATGGTGCGGGGGAGACTAGAGAAAGAGAGAAAGGTG